>VDFB02382417.1:0-28598 GCA_007258455.2 Sequoia sempervirens | reverse complement strand
CGAGCCCTCTTGTGAGTCTTTGTCAATTATTTTGCTCTCTTTGTTATCTGGAGACCAACTTATCAAACCCTTTTTAATTGTGATGCTTGTTGTTGTGTTTTGGTAGTGTGCATGCGCCTGAATGGGTGAATGGCCTCTGTCTTATCTTCAAGTTACCATCTTCTATGCATTTTGGAGTACTTTTGAACGACCAAGCCTTTGTTCATTCCTAGTTTAGTGGGAGTTTAAATGACATTCCTTTATCTTAGCTTGGAATGATCCCTACTAAAGTTTCGGTCATGTGAGCAGCCTGACGCATAGTTTAAATTAAGTAATTAGTATTCGAAACAAGTCAAACTCAGTTATCAATAGCTATCATGCAAATTTTCTTGGGTGTCGATGTGACTTATTCTTAAACTCATTCTTTAACCTTGTGTGTGGCGCAACTGATATAGTTGTGTAAATGTTTTCTTACTAGTTGTTTAGGCTGAGTCTAAGACTTTTGACTTTAAGAACATCACACAAGATTTGAATTATAATTATAATTGTAAAATTTTTAAGTATATAAACATACATATGTACATTTTTTTGTTGTCACTAGATGTTTAAATTAGTATGTTAACATTCTTAACTAAGTCTTGTTTAAATTAAATGTTATGGTGTATGGAAATATATATATATATATATATATATATGCATGTGTAGTTGTGTATAATTTGATACATGAACCTAAGAGCTTATAGATATTCTTATGGATTCCTAATTATGGTTATAACATTGAAGAAAGAGAAACATTAGTTTATAAGAATTAATGTAATAGTATTAGAAAACAAGAGTTAGTGTATTTGGAAGGATTGTAATTGTTTTGAATAATTGTTTGCAAGCTTACGATGAATGTCATGCTATTTACTTAGAATTCATGATTATGTGTTACTTGTATGGGGTGGTTTTAACAAGTGAAGTTTATTAGTTGGTTATGGAGAAAGTTTGTTCAATGGTTAATGTTAAGTTTTCCAGAGGCGAGGATGAGTTATGCTTGGATGACTTTGTTTGTTTGATTCAATTTGAGAAAAAATTGGGTTAAGATTATGTTTTTGTTGGTCGTCCACCTTGCACGTAAGGTTATTATGGTTGACATTATGGACTTTGAGAGCGGGATGGATGGATGCCTCACTTTGTGATTCAATTGTGTTTTGTGTTGTGCAAGTGGTGTTGTTTTTGGTTTTCAGTGGTTTGAGGTTGGAAGTAGGGGAGTGGCTTCCAATGGGGGCCGACACACAAAGGCGCACCTAGATAACCCATGTGGAAGTTTGTTAACAAGTGATAACATTAAAATTAACTAGGGCGGATGGGTAGCTCAAACATTAAGCAAGATAAGTTAATACCTCACTCAGCCTCAAGCACTCGTATAGGCTTGAGGTGAGATGGGAAGGCTTGGAATGGCATAATCAACTACTTTGTCTCCACAAGAGGTAGTTTGTTTCCGCATAAGTTGGCATGAGGGGCCAAAGTTTGGTAGAGGCTACCAAGATAACCCAGGATGGGGTTCGGGGCCTAGGAAGAACTACCTGGATAACCTATGTCCAATTATGTGATGACACTTCCCCTACAACAACCATGAGTCTCATTACTTGTTGATTTACTTTGTGTATCTATGTGCCTTTGGAAGTATGTTCATGGATGTTGTTATTCTTGTTGAAGTGTTGTCTTGTGTTGTGAGTTTTAACAGCCTTGTGATACCTAGTCCTTGTTTCTTAGTTGGTGGGGCCCTTTGTACCTCCTAGCACGGGGAGTGAATCTTTGGATTCACATGGTAGGGTGGAACGTGTAACATTCTCCATTGGGTTCCCGTTATGTTCGTGATGTGGCGATTTCATCTAATCCATTGACTTCATCATTGCATCTATTCTTGGAAGATATATCATTGTGTTTGAAATGTATTGTATCTTTATGATGTTTCATATATCTCATGTTGAGCACTCCTCACTTGTATTGAGGAAGTATTGTTATACATATCATAATTGAAACTTTGGATTGATGTATCTTCTATATGTAAAGAATGATGTAATCAGTAATATGGTATTTTTTAATTGAAAAGAAAGTAAATCAATTATTCATATATGTTTATTGAATGGATATTTATCATGGTTCATATGATCTATTGTGATGAATAAATGCTATGTTTAAGGATGTTTAGTGTTTAATTGTTAATAAGTTTTTGGTTTGTAATTTGGATAATGTAAATTAAGTAATGCAGTCATGCACCCTAGGGGACTTAGGATAAAAGTTAAAGTTATGTTCAATCTCTTGCACAACATTGCACTAAAAAAAAAATTGTTTGTTTTTCGTTATTTATGATTTGTCCTCTAGGGTACTTGGTGGGGCCTTACAATAAGGCTAATGAATGCAAAAGTCGAATGATGAATGGCTATTACGATGGTTTGTGGTTTCAATATTTTAATGGATACTATTATACATGCAATGGATTTGGGCATAAAGCTAATCAATGTAGATCTAGAATGAATGAGAGCATGCCTATTCAAAAGAATATCATATGTTACAATTGCAATAGGCCTAGAAACATTTCTAAGTTTTGAAGAAGAAAAAATATGAAGATGGATAATCCTATAAAGAAGAGTAATCTATTACAAAATGTTGATCTAGTAGAGATGAAGAAAGAGATGGATAAGATTTGGAGAAAGAAGGAAGATAGTGAGATTAAGGTTGAGTTTGTACCAGCATCTAGTGTAGATATTTCCTTTAGAAGGATTAAAAGCTTTGGCTTAGGGGGAGCATTAAAGGAATATCTTTTATCCCCTACCAAAGAAGTGGTGTTGATACTTCAACACGTGGATATAAGGTGTAAGTTGATATGTCTAATCTGTTCGAGAAGATATCGGTGAAAAATATCAAAAAGAGGAAGTTTGTGGAGCATTTAAAGTTGATTGTGCATATAGTTAGGGTCTTGTAGATTTATCAACTAAAGAATTCAATGTAAAATTAGGTCAATTTCAAAAAGGTTATAAGTGATTTTATTTAATTAAAAATCATTTGCAACCAAACATTCAAGGAGAAAAAAATAGATGAAGAGCTAAGTAGTGTGATTGAAGCAATTGAGATCTGGTGCAAGAAAAACCCTAGCTAGAAAGCATTCTAAAAGGTATTTATAGTTTCTATTTACCCTACTTTCAAAAAACATTTTCAATTTGCTGCAAATATGTATACTCCACAAGTGGCAGATGTTATGGAGTGTTTGTACTCTAAATTCAAATGAAATCCCAAAAAATATCTAGTGGATGATTTGAATGGTGTATTTTCACACATTCCATATGGATTTTTACACATGGAATATGTAAGGGCATATATTAATGTGAAGATGGAAGAATAAAATCATAGAAAGCTGAGTGATGTATGGTACAAAGAGCTCACATGAGATTATTTCGAGTTGAAATCAAAATTTAAGGTTTTGACAAAGAAGAAACTCAACATTTGGACCATGTTCCTCATATTTTTCTATGTAGATGAATGGGTGAGATACACCTTGAGCTGCATTCATGATAAGTTCCTCTAATTGGATATTTTGCATCTAATAAACAAAGAGGCTATTAGGATTGTCACTAGGTTATGCTCAACCGGACCAGCTCTGGTACTTAAGTCTGTGAAGAATGAGGTTGTCATTGAGAGAACGAGTGTGAAGTATGATAGAAGGGAACTAAAAATAAAGGACATAAGAAACCTGATAGTTAAGTATGCTTTAATGATGATAGGATACGAATTGTACTTCTCTAATATAGAATTTTGTATCCACAACCACCATCAATACAACATATGAGATGGTTGAGATGGGATTTGATTATGGCCTATGTGGACTATTGAGCTTGCAAATTCTAAATAACCTACAAAATACTAAAGAGTCTAAGTATGCTTTCAAATTTGGAACTGTAATTATTTGTTTACTATTTTACCTTTTGAATGAAGTCCTCGAAACAAGGAATATTGTGTTGCTAAAGGATAGACCTATAGCCCACTAGATCATAGATCATTTGGTGAGGTTGGGAGACTTAGATGCACAATAGAACACCCTTTAGGGGTTCTTCAAAAATTTCCAAGAGAAGATGCAGGAAAAATGAATAATTCTAAAAAATATTTTAGAGAAATACAAGAATGACATAATTTTCATGGTGAACAAAGATTGTTGCATAATGGAGGTTGTAGAGCCTAGGACTATGTGGATCCTAGAACTAGGATATTAAGTTGAGGAGAATGTAGTTATTGGTTTGGCTGATCTTATAATGAGTAAACCTAGGGATACCACTCAAGAGAGGTGTGACACCTATGAGGAGAAGTCGATGGAGGTGCATATTGAGGGAAAAAAATAAATAAAGAATATTGTTTATAAGATGACCACAATATTTGTGGAGGCAATGGGCCTCACTAAAGAATAGGTTGAGAAGGAAAAACCCATGTCTAGCTCACCGAGAGGATCATTAAGCATTAGGAGATCTGGTTCTAAACAACTACCACTCCTCTAGATGCCTCAAAGTACTCTAGAACTAAGACTGCCTCAGGGGATAAAAGAAAAGAGCATGTAAGTACTCTGATGAAGGATAATAACTCTCTAATTAAACAACAAAAGAGGCCTAAAAAGGAAAAAGGTTGCTCCAATAGCACAAAAAATAGCCCTACAAGAAGGACAGTGAAGACAAAATCCACAAGGGAACATTACTTGGGAGTGAATGTTGAAGATGATGAAGAAGGGCCACAATTGGTCCAGAAAAGGAAGGCTGAAGAATCACAAGGAGAATCTAGTGCAAAGAAAGTAAGGTTGGATATTGTTGGCATAGACAGTGAGGCAGAGGTCGAGAAAGAGAAAGAAGGATATAAAATGCAAATGAGATAAAAGAAAGCAACATCTGGTAAAGAGAAAAAGGCACCGAAAGATAAGAAAAAGAAGAAGAAAAAGGCTCTGGTAAGTACTCACAACCCCATGAGATTAGATGCTTTGTTTAATGGGATTGTGGAGAATGAAATGCTAGAGGAGATTATTGCATTATACACTAATGTTGATGAGGTGGACAAAGCCACCATTATAGAAGCAATTGTCAAATACATTGTTTTTTTTTAAGTTAATATGTAGAATATTGAGAAGTAGCCACTAGAAGAATTAAAGAATGTATTATTGGCTAGAAGGAAGAAGGCTATTGAGGAAGAAGTAACATTAAAATATTTTTCTTTAGAAAAGATCAATGCACCTCTCTCCGAAGAAAAAAAATCCACATTGGCTAAATTGTACAAGGAGTTTCAAACAAAGCAAAGGGTGACTACCCTCATGAGTAGAGATCAAAATGATCTCGAAAGGCTCCAAACTAAGATAGTAAAGCAAGTTGCAGAGTTAGCTCGAATATTAGGGATGGATCTAGGAGCACATAAGAAATGCATGTTGAGATGCTGACTCTGGATGTGGACACTGAAGAAGAAGTGCAATATGATGATTCTCAACATGAGCATGAAATTGAAGAAGGTAATGAGCATGAAATTGAAGAAGGTAATGTGTAGGATAATGTTCTTTCAGAAGTGGAAGAAATTACAAAAGAAAATTTTATAGGTGAGGAAAATTTTGAAGAAGGAGCTATCAGAGAAGACATTGCAAAGGAGGATACTACTATAGACCATTAAACATATCCTCCAATATTTAAGAAAAATGTTGAAAACACTCAAAGCCAATTAGAGACAATCATTCCTCCAAATAACAAAGAACAATCTATTGGAGAAGATGTACCTAAAAGGAGTGATAAGTAGAGATCTAAGGAGAAGAAGAGTCAGGATTCATCTAGTGATGCAAAAGAGAAGAAGGATGTGGAAAAACCTGTTAACATTGGTGATAAAGAAAATGATTTGAAGGAGAAAGATGCAAAGGAGAATGTAAAGACTATTGGTGAATCCTTTGGTACCTCTGGAGATTCCTTAAAGAATTTGTTGAGCGTGCAGTTACAGTTCTAGCTTGTAGTGTCCACCTAATTATTGCAACTTCCAAAGTAGTAGGGGTGTGTGGATATGGACAAGATTTTTCCTCTTCACAAGGTTCAATTGAGTGATGTTTTCCATGCATCTGCTTAGAAAGAAATCATTGAGATACATTAGAAGAGTGGAGAAATGTTTGATGAGGTAGTAAAGGTTTTGTAGGAGGCCATACCCAATGTTACCATGGATAATTCTCTATCTAGTGTGGACAATTTAAAGTTTTTACTTGATTCATTTAAGGAGTATGCTAGTGGGTTGAAAGGGAAGTTAGAGAAAGAAATAGAGAAAAAGATAAATGACAAGAAACTAATGGATGTAACAAAGAAGTGTGCCAGTGTACACAACAAATTTTAGGAAAATCTTAAAGGTGTGCAAGATTGTGTGGTGGAAGCCATATTTTTATTTCAGTTTTTATGAAGTGGATAGGGTCTACAAAAAGCATGAAAGATGAGATGGAGTCCCACATTGACAAAGCTTCCAATGCCTATGATCTAACACAAGACTTGGATGAAAGCACAAGGTTTTCCATTGAGAATCCATATGAGTAGTTCTTTCAATTACAAGTTTAGAAGGAAAAGATCATAATACAGTTTGGTAATCTCAGGGATCTGGTGAATGCCAAGTTCATATCTGTTTCTAGTGCCCTATTAAGTGTTGACAAATCGTCAAAGCTAAATCCAATACCCAGCACTATGGATGACGGTGAAGAACTCTTGATGGAGTTTGAAACCTAGAGCAGAATGCATGGGATAGCCAATAATACTTGGGAAAAAGGAAAGTAAGAGTGGAAAGCTCATTTAGATAATCCACAAGAGTCAAATAGAGTGGAAAGCTCATTTGGATAATCCACAAGAGTCAAATTCTTCCTCTAGGTAAATGTAATTCTTTCCTTTTATGCATTTCAGTTTATAGTTCATATTTTAGTGTACATATGTAGATGGTATAAGGAAATTTTCTAGTATATTTTTTTGTTGGATAGCATCCTTAGGGGGAGTCAACAAAGTTTTTGAGTTTTTATATATGCATATATCAGTCAGGGAGAACACATGAGCATGTGTAAGTATGTGTGCAATCTAGTAAATACAAAATCATGTAAAGGGGGAGAAGATATGTCACCCTTTGCCCTTGATATCAAAGGGGGAGAATAGTTTTGGCATGTTCCCATCAATGACAAAGGGGGAGATTGTTGGAAGAATAAGAATATTGTCATTGATATTCCTACTAACAACATGAGCATGAGGGATAAGTGTAAGTAAGTTGCACAGTATATGGTTCAGTGTTGTCATTAATGTCAACATTGTATTCATGTATGAAGATTGTCATGTAGACCAATGTGTAAAACTTGAGCATGTTCAAAGATGATTATCAAGTGTAATTTTTCAAGAAGGTTTGATTTGGTGAAGATAGATGAAAGAGAAATTGACTAGATGTCAAAACAGGACATCTGATGTACAGGGTATCTGGTATTTCGATCCGCATTGGTCTGCCATATAGAATCTCGCTTTGTAGTTTTAAAATAATTTTCTTAGATGTCAAAGAAGCTTATATCCAAAGCTTCATATTGTTTTGGCTTACGATGTTGAAGTTATGAGTGATAGTATATCAGTTTGGGAGTGACGGTGTTACTAGTATAGTATACATGTTTTGGTGAATCTACACTTCTCCACAGATTGGTATCTAGTATTATGGATTTGTGAAGATGTTGAAAGGTGTTAGTAGCATTTATATTCCAAGTGACATGAAATTTTGAGGTTTGCATGTTGGTTTGAAGTTGAACAATTGATGAATTTCTATATTAGGTCATTATCGATGCTGACCTAATAAGTTTTGTGTATTGTAGAGTTTGAATATGTATTGATCAACTATGTGGGAGCTATTTTAGGTTCATGCCCGACCTATTTTAATTTATTCTAAGTTTTGAATCTTGGTTTGAAGCATTTATCTGTGTCCATATTGAGCCGACAAAGTATATTTTGTATAATACATATAATTAGGCTAACCTAATTGATGTTATAGGTGTTTGTGGATGAAGTAAATATATATGAAGATCATTTTCGGTGTTTTAGATAGAGAGATGTAATGTGATGTAAAATTGATGTGAATTGTGCAAGTATAAGGTGAATGCAGAGCAAAGTGTTAGTGTAGATCAATATGAAGTGTGCAATGTTTGTATTTTGAGCTTCAATAGAACTGTAATTCATACATATGTTAGATGCAACTATAACCGCTCAAATATTGGTTGTGCTGCAATTTCTTCTATGTTTTCTTCTTTTAGTGGGTAGTGAGTCCACTTGGACAGTGACACCACCTATAGTGAGAACTTTTATAATATCTTATAAATAGTTATAATATATTGCAAGTTAATCCTCATTATGGTTTTCCCATTTTATCTTTTCCAAATAAAAATTAGGTGTTCTTGCATTATGTGATGTTGATGGTTGTTTTCATGCTTTCCTTTCCTACTACAAATTGATTATTCTATGTAGAATGAATGTTTAAATGTTTAAGTGGTTTAAAAGAATATCGATTCACCCCCTCTTAGATATTTTAGGTGTTCAACATAGTCATCCTATATGTCTAACATTTGGACAATTGAACCCCTCTTGACATATATTCCTCTACTTTAGTGTGAGTTTGAGCATAAGTTCATACTCTCACTAAAGTGGGGGCTAAATGTTGTGTAGAAAATTGTATACACTTACAATTTCACATTATGTTTTGGCCTCCTAATTGATTGGACTTGTGACCAGGTGAAAATACTATTCCAGAAATGAGCAGCAACAACAAATGTGCAATAAACAATAGAAACACCTAACACCTCAAGATTAGCCTAGTTGGATTAAAAAATAAAGTAAAGATAACAAAAAGGAGTTGATTTACCTTGTCTCGAATCGATCCTTTGGCTGGCCCTTGATGGTTGATTTTGTTTATGCTCCTTGGATGGAAAGAGATGTTGATATGAGATGCAAAATGGATGGGAAATGAATGAGAATAGATGCAAGTGAAATTAATGTGAATATTACCTAAGTGTGGCTAAAATGGAATATTTTCAAGAGTTTGGCTATGGCATACAAAAGTTACTAAATGAGAGAAAAAAGAGGGATATTTATAGAGGAAGTTGAATTCTCTAGAGAATTCAATAGTTGAGATTCATCCAAAAAGGTCAAGATGAAGGGCTATGGTGAGTTGAGGACTCACAAGCCCTCACATCTTGACATGTGGAATGTGAGATGGCTTAGAGATGGTGATGTGTAAATGAAGTGGAAGGAGGGTACATGATGTGTAAGAAGGTCAAGTATAAAATGAGAGAAAAACTATCGAGACAGATGAATGGAGCCCCAAACTAGATAGATGACAACTCAAAACAGATAAATGATAACCCGAAACATAGGAACGATTATCGAAACGGAAGAACGGCTATGGGTGAACGATAGTCTGAAGGAATGAACGGATGCTCAGATCGGATGAACGATGACTCTGAATGGATAAATGGATGTTCAATCGAGGAAATAGACCTTTAGAATGGGGAGAAAAATGCTTGGAATGGATGAATAGTCACTCAAAACGGTAAAATGGATGCTCAAAATGATGAAACGAGAGTTCAAAATGATGAAATAGGGTGACACAATTGACTATTCAAGGGTTAGGTCCACCCTTGGAGATCAGGTATGCCTATACAAGAGGTCAGGTTCGCTTGTTTGGCTGAAGGTGGATCAAAATTGACTGAAATAGGGTAAACTAGGGTTGGTTCAGAGGTCAGGTACACCCCTACAAAATGTCAGGTTCGCCTGTCCAATTGAAGGTTGATCAAAATTGACAAAAATAGGCTAAAATGGGGCTAGTTCAGAGGTCAAGTATTCCCCTGAAAATGGTTAGGTTCGCCCCTAAAGGTCATGTTCACTTGTCTAACTAAAGGTTTATCAAAACTAGCTGAAACAAGCTAAAACGAGGTTGGTACAAAGGTTAGGTATGCCCCTACAAAAGGTTAGGTTTGGCCCTAAAGGTTAGGTACACCTATCTGACCAGTTTGAACTTATTTTTTTTGGACAAAAGACTAAGGAAAAGGATCCAAAACACAACAAATAAGATTTAGTGGACAAGGTTGACTCGATTGAACAAAAAATTATTGGTTTCGCACAAAGAAGATAGTTTAGACAACACGATCCTAAGTCTAGTAGAATGGGTATGGCCAACAAAGTCTTATATTCTAGGATGAAAATGGTTGCTAAGGAGTCCTTGATATACACCCAGTATGTGAGGCCCAAACCGTGAACATCAACCTGTCACAAGCATGAGTTGGGAACCTTAGCGAGATACTAAAGGCTCAGACCAACTCTTCACATCATCTCGACACTTCAATCATTACGATGCAGTTGGATTGAGGTACAACTTTTGCTCTCCCCCCTTTATATACCCTGCTGGTACACATGGTTGGAATCGTCCCTTGGGGTGATGAAATCCCCAAGCAGGTCCCCTAATAAAAAGAAAAGTGGGTAACACAAAGACTTGATAAGCTACGATTTCTCGTCACCCAAGATCGTCAAATAGCACAAGGGGATTGGATACATCAAATAGCTTACCAACAAGCACAACACACAAGATAAGTTGACACCCCTAGTTAAGCCATGTGTCCAAGTTATCAAGAAATAACAAGCAACAACTGATAAATAAAAAGCCCTACAAGGAAACTTGTTAGTGATTTATCTTCTTGTTCCTTTCCAAATGTTGATTAGATGCTTGCACAAATACAAACATGACACATTTGGGGGTCAGAAACACTCAAAAAAATAAAAAATAGTGCTTAAATTTCACTTTCTACTTTCTAGAAAAAGTTGTTTTTGGTCAGGTTTGCTTGTCTGTTGGGTTAGGTTCACCCTTGGAGCTTAGGTACACCCATGGAAAAGTTAGGTTTTCCCCTAGAAGAGGTCAGGTTCACCCCTAGATGTCAAGTTCACCCCTCTATGAAAAACTACAAATTTTTGGTCTCAACAGAGGTCAGGTTTGTCTATCTGCTAGGTTAGGTTTTCCCTTGGAGGTTCGGTATGCCCTTGGACAGGTCAGGTTCACCCCTGAGGGTTAGGTACACCCCTAGATAGGTCAGGTTGGCCCCTGGAGGTCAAGTATACCCCTCTGCTAGGTCGAGTTCACCCCTCTACAACCTGCACCTGTAAACAGTAAAAAAATAGAAAATGTGAAAGAACAAGTCCCGTCTGTGGGTCCCACCGAGCATGCCAAAAATGTGACCAGGCAAAAATACTATTCCAGAAATGAGCAGTAACAACAAATGTGCAAGAAACAATAGAAACACCTAACACCTCAAAATTATCCTAATTGGATTCAAAAACAAAGTAAAGATAACAAAAAGAAGCTGATTTACCTTGTCTCGAATCGATCTTTTGGTTGGCCCTTGATGGTTGATTTTGTGTATGCTCTTTTGTGTATGCTCTTTGTATGGAAAAAAATGTTGATATGAGAATGGATGCAAGTGCAATGGATGTGAAGATTAGCTAAGTATGTCTCAAATGGAATATTTGCAAGAGTTTGGCTATGGCATGCAAAAGTTACTAAATGAGAAAAAAGAGGGAGGTATTTATAGAGGAAGTTGAATTCTCTAGAGAATTCAACGGTTGAGATTCATCCAACAAGGTCAAGGTGAAGGACTATGGTGAGTTGAGGACTCACAAGCCCTCACATCTTGACATGTGGAATGTGAGATGACTTAGAGATGGTGATGTGTAAATGAGGTGGAAGGAGGGTACATGATATGTAAGAAGGACAAGTACTTTGCAAGTAGCTTGGGGAATGAGAAGATTTCCTCAAAAAGGAACTTCTTATTTCCAAGTGGGAATGAAAGTGACTTTTAAGGAATTTTAGAATTTCTCAAAAATCTCCATGGAAAAGGGAAAGTAGCTGGAGAAATAAATGTGTATTAAAAATTCACATACTTGCAAGAATCTCATGGACAAGACAAGGTTCCAAAAAGGGAAGCCTTTATCCCCATGTGACTTGATGTGACAAGTCAAAATATTCGAGAAGTTGCATGGGAAGAGGAGATTCTAGGAGGAATAGATGTAAATTACTTTGATTAAGGTTGTGCAAACACATGATTAATATTGGTGAAGAGGATGAAATAGGCGAGTAAAGGGATGAGTAAGGAGATGAGTTTGACCATATGGAAGTGGTCAAATTTGGATGTCTACAGGACATAATTAAGCTTCTAATTTTTTGAATTATGTATTTCAAAGTCTAATTTTTACTATTTTCCAAAGGAGGACAAATATTAAACAAATGCATCCAATCATTAAATTGTCCCTAAATTTGAGTGTCTTGGAATTTTGGGCCAAGACCCAATCACCCATGGGTGACTAGGTCCCCCTTCTTAGTCGAGACCCAAATTCAAATATGTTGTTGGAAATATTTTAATACAAAATTCAAATATGAAATGTCAACTTTTGGAATCTAATTTTTGAGAAATTGGATAAACACCTATAAATACCTAGTCTTTTGATCATTTGAAAGGTAACACACCTTCTAGCATTCAAGAGAAAATATTATTTTCAAGATCATTCAAGCACATAATTACAGAGCATTATTCCAACAATTCAAGATCCAACATCATGTCAAATTATATGTGTGTTCATGTTATTATCTTGTGAAGGCTAACATTGTTGTAGGTCTCCAAGTATTCAAGTATTCTTGAGCATTCAAGCAAGTCTATCAAGAAAGATCCAAATCCTTGAAGTGATGTGCATGACTTCAATCCTTTAAGGAATCCATTGAAGGGTGGTGAGTTGCAACATTGTGTTCATCCATCATTCCTTCCTTTCAATTATCATTTATTATTGACATTGTCATTGTGGAAGTGAGAACACTTACATGGGGTTTGACTGAGGCAAGCCACTATATGGCACATCTTCTCTCTTTGTGAATATGTAGGTTGCAAGTTTGAAAAGGATTGAAGAGATCTTGAAGCCAAATTCTCCATTGTTGCATTTATTGTCATCAACCTCGTCAAGACACAAAAACTCAATTACAAAATTTACTGATGACATTCTGATAGTTGGAAAAGTGGAAAAAAAAGCTTGTATCTAGCACCAGAAGACCCTAAAAATTGGGGAAGACGCCTTACAAAGACCTAGTCACCCAGGGGTGACCCAACCCTGTTACAACACTCAAATCCTACTTTTGGTGACAAGTACACATCCATTTGTACTTTCTAGATCCACTTATAGAATTTTATTTTCATCTATTTATCTTCGAGAAATTGCATTTATCACATTAGGTCATTTAGTCTAATTAGATCAATTATTTTAAATCATTTCCATCCTTAAAAAGATGTAGATCCAGGTATGATTAACTCACCTATGAGGTTAAAATTCAAGTTGTGCACCTTGTTGATTTGCATCCTAATGTAATCTTAGAAATTATGGAATGTACCCTAGGCCATGAGTATTAAACTTAGGGTGTACCACATTTTTATGTTTCAGCTCATTTTATTTAACCAATGAAGTTTAATTATCACTTAATTATTAACTTACCACCCATTATATCCTTAATGTTGAGAGCCACTCCTTTCCTACACTCTATACCTCAAATCCCAAGTTCATCATGCCAAATTACTATGGAATAGAAATCAATGCAACAAAATAGAATAACATTTTTGGATAATCTCAAAATTTTCTATATGGAAAAATATTAGGGAGTCATTTTATCTCACCTTCTAATTCATTCATATGAATTCACAATTTGTTTTTTCTAAATATTTTTCAATACAAAAACCATTGTAAATTGCAATTTCACAATTAACTTCAAAGGCAAGAAACCTCAAAAAAATTCCATAAAACTAAAAATAATTTTAGAAAACTAAGAACACCCTTCCATTCTAAACATGGACAACACAATTCTTATCCAATGCAATCCACATTTCATGAATCCATAATTTTTTTTCCATAATCATGACTCAAAAATAGACTTTTGAAAAATTAAAACCAACTTTAACATAATATAATTTCAAATAATCAACATAAAATTAAAGTCATATGAATCTACTAGAGTGAGCATGGTAAAGCATAAATACCTTCAATTCTTGGAGTTCAAAAAATGAAAATTTCAAGCAACTCAATGGGATTTGGAAAGGTAAACCACATGCAATTCAATCCACACCAAAACACATTCCTTTCCAATGCAATTTTGAAGCCAACCAATTCTTCCAATCAAGCTTTCTCAAAAATAATCCATTTTTTTCCAAGAGAGGGTTTGAGAGCTTGCTTTTGCAAAAAATAAGGAATGAATGAAAATGTATTTCTTTTTCCTTTTTTCTTTTTTCTATTTTTATTTTCACAAAATAATATTTAGAAAATAAGCTTAAAATGCTTAAGTTGTTTATCATCTCTAGAGATAATGAATATTTCGATTTAATTTTCCAAGCAACAAATACAAGTTCATGGAAGGGCCATGAAACCTACTCCCAAAGCTCCAACCTTGCAACTATTGACAATCAACATATTTGCATGCTCCCAAAGCATCATTTAGAAAAGAAAAGAAAGAATCCCATGTAGATAACATAGAAAATGGTGATGATGGTGGAGGAAACATGATTCATAAAAGGAATGACTCCAAATGGCACAACGATGGAGCATTCGGTAATAAAGGACCTCATGGGATTTGTTTAGTGCACATGTGTAAAAAAATCTTTGCCACCTCTTACTACTAAAAGAGATGGGGATGATAAGAAAACAAACAAAAGCAAGAAATAGTTAGGATTGGGGTAACAAAATTTAAGGGTTAAAGCAAGCAATTTTAGGGTTAGTTCTTTTAAGATTAGGAAACACAATAGCTAGGTTTAGGGTTTTATTTTAATAATACATTATTTAAAAAAATGTTTAGGTTGAGTGTTTAGTGTTGAATTGTTTAACTTGCTAGTTATGTGCCTACATGATGTTATTGATGTTTAAAATATGGTTAAATAAATGACTTGATTGTTTGTATGGATAGTATAGGGAAGAATTATTTAGTTACTAGCATCAATAATTTAAAAGCTACATGTCATAATCGTCTACCATGATTCAAGGGTCTAAAAAGCCTTATTAATTAAAATTTATGAATAGTGATGATGTGGCAATCTGGAATTGAGTTAGACCCACAAGATAATCATAGGTAGATTAGACATTAAATTAACTAATAAAATATTTTTAGACATTGAATAAAGATTTAAAGTCTTGAAATGATATCATGTAGGGGAGAGGACCCAATAGTTGTGCACCCTAACTTCACACTTCTAAATATCCTACATGGAAATTTCAAATCACTCCCAATTTTTTACAACAGCTTACTTGGCAAGTCCTCTGCTTATAACTAAGGTTTCAATGCCACATCATCAAATGTGATGCCACATCAACATGCTTTTTGTCAAGGTGTCCAAAAAGGCCTAAAAAAAAGTGAGACCGATACTTGTGCATTCTGATGCAATGCAGGGATGCCTTCAATTCACTTTCACAATACAAAGAACTTCCAACCACTCTTCTTCCCCCAAACCACTATCTTGGCTTGTTATCAGTTTTCCACCTAAACTCTCTAGTAGGTCAGCAGGCCTAGTTTTCTTGACATATCTTTCAAATTTTCCAAATAATCTCTCCAACCCACATTCATTTCAAACACCCATTAACACATACTTTCACATGCCTCAAAACCGCATGAGACTCTTTTGAAACAAAATCCTCAATTTAGTGCTTCAATGTTGTCCTAGACCCCCAAATAGGTCTATTTAACAAAGCAACACCCTCTCAATCACTCTTCCAATTGCAAAAACCCATTGGGAAGCATTCACGAACCTGCCAATCTACAAAATCCATAATTTTTAGGGCGTGGTAAGCCCTCTAACCCCACTATCCTCTAAACCCTCACTTTTCTCAAATCTCACTAGGGTTTATTGAAAACCCCATATCCAAACCACTTTAAAAATTGGAACCACTTGAATCCTTCTTTATTATGCCTGCACATGCACAAAAGAACATTAGAAATTGCTTCCCCCAAACTTAATCCACATTTCCAACCTAAAACCTCACTTTTCCACTCTAGAAATGCTCTTTTTATAATTAGGGCTTCTTTCCCAAACAACCAATTGACCTCTCTTTCCCTTGAAAACCCTCAAACTCATCAAAATCTACCTATTCATACTAATTCCAACATGTTTTAACTTATTCTCAATCAATTTCTTCAATCCACCACCTCTAGCCTAGTTCTTAAGGCCCAAATTTTGTATTTACAATAGGGGCTACGTGCAAGATCTTAACCAAAATCTTCACCAATGCAAATTTACAATTCCAACATCTAATCCTAACCTAGCCAAGCCCATTCCACCAAATCAAGGCCTGAACAGTAGGTGGAATGGCCTCTTAATTCATTTTGACCCTCAAAACCTTTATTCACACCCTTAACAAAGCACTTTCAAAAAAATGAGTGGATCTCCCTTAAAATGAAATGCTAGGCCCTCAAACCAAATGAAAGATTCAATTAACTCATGCCTTCAAAGAATACTACATAGGTTTGAATCAAACTCCAACTGTACGGGCCATATAGTGGCTGGAACTGATGAAATACATAGAAATTTATTAGAAAAACAAAGATATTTTATTGGTTTTCTGCTCCAAACTCTTCAACAAACCCTTCACATAGATGGATTTTACACATTTAAACATTTTCCCACCTATAACTAACTTCCCAACCAACCAACTACCCTTCTACCTTCCAACTAACCGTTGGAATTCAAAACAATTACAATTTTTGCACTTTACAACATCTGAAATGACATCATTTTGCAATTTTTCCAATATCAACCTAAATGACCCCACATTGACCTCTAGAATAAAAAAACATTACAAAATGGCCTAATATGGCCTTATTAGACATTATCATGACTAAAACAACCTACTAGTCTCAAATTCATAAAATGGAGCAACAAGGTGCTCTGCAACATTCACCCAGCCATAAAAGCTTTCCAATTCCCTTGGAAGTCTTCAACTCTTGAGCCTACAATAACTCTTTGATATTCAACTCTTTTGATGCTCTTTCTTTCTCTTGAAACAACTCCCTTGATCTTCATCTTCACCTGTGGCTTGGTTTTGTCCATGCATGATAATCCTCCACTTGTCTTGTCATCTTGAACCTACATCTTCATGCTTGGATTTGTCTTCATTGGTTGCATCCTTCTGCTTGCACTTTGTCCTTCTTATTCATTCACTACAAAATAATCCACACTTTGTCTATCCTCCTTCATCTTAATCCTCAGCTTGACTCCCATCAACACTATCACCAAAATAAGGAAGTAATATAGGACTTCCTTTACCCTCTGCCTCTTACCCTTTCTCTTCACAACCATCTTAAGGTTCTTCATCTTTTGAGCCCCTATGCAATCAAGTTTACCAACCTCTGTCATGGTAGAATACAATTGCCTACCAATCATTTTTTTCATCCAAGGACAACTCTCTGTCCTAACCACAACAACATCACTCTTCTCCACTTCAATTGGAGATTCCACAAACACTTTGCCTTTGGCCTTCTCTTGGCCTATCTCTGTCAAATTTCCATCTTCACCTCTTGGGGTGACTACAACCTTCTTCCTTTTCCCAACCTTTACCATTGCTTCTACTATTCTCTTTTGTTCTCCTTGGCTCACTGTATTCTCTGCCTCCTTGACCTGCACTGGACTCTCTATCATCACCATCATTGTATTCTCAAATTCTTCATCTTCTTGTCCAATCAATGGACAATGAACTTTTCCATCCATTTCCTTTTCCTGACTGTCCACACCATGCATCTAATATTCTATCCCAAGGACCTTTGTCCTATCAAGTTTAGGAACACAATCTGTCTATCCACCATCTTCTCTAAACACCATGTGTTAGGAATTGTATGCAGAAGATATCAATTACATGCAAATAAAGATTAAACAGAGAAATGAAAAACATAGAAATAATAACAACAAGAGACAATATTTAATGTGGTTCACCCAAACTTGGGCTATGTCCACCAACAGAGAGTCCAATATTATTATCCATTAAATCAAACCGATTACAACCAATAATCCTTGCAACTCAATACCACTGCAAATGCTACAATACAATACCCAAAAAAATCCAAACCCTTAGCCTTTTATCAAGACTTAAGTTGGTTACAAAATTAGGGTTTTTATGTCAGCCAATAGAAAAATAACACCCGATGCCTTTATAAAATAATAAAAAATCATGAAAGGTTTTGGGGGCGCTGCCCCCAAGCCCTTGCGGGGGCGTTGCCTCTCGACCCCACCTAGTACCATGATAGGGAGTGTGCCAGGGGTGCTGCCCCTTGACCCCGTCTTGGGGGTGCTGCCCCCAAACCCCCGCAAGGGTTGCTTCCCCTTGACCCTGGTAAATCTTAGAGACTGATTAGACTCCATCTCATATCACCTCCCACTTAGAGACTAATCATAACACTGCTGACCTTGTAGCTCCCACTAGAAATAAGCACCCTAGACCCTGTTGTTTTGATTTTATTGTTTTCAGTCTTGAAGACCAACCAAAGTTAAAGAGGAGCTTAGCTTCTCCCTCAGCATTGCCTTTGTAAACATATCTGCTAGATTTTCATCTGTATGTATCTTTTCCAACCATAACTGTCCATCATCCAACACTGACTGAATGAAGTGATACCTCAACTGTATGTGTTTGGTCTTTGAATGCAAGGCAAAATTCTTTGCAAGATGTATGGCACTTTGGCTATCTGTAAACAAATAACTGTTGGCCTATTGAACTTTCCCAATTCTTCCATGAAATATTGTAGCCATATCATCTCCTTGCTTGCCTCTATTGTAGCTACATACTTTTCCTCCGTGGTGGATAAAACAACCACCTTTTGCAACCGTGAGATCCAACTTACTATTGTCCCACCTACAGTAAAGACATAACTTGTAGTACTCCGCCTGGTATCAATATCCCCTACCAAATTTGAGTCTACATAACCTACTAAATCAGCATTAGATCCCCCAAAACATAAACATTTATTGGATGTACCTCTCAAATACCTGAGAACCCATTTTACTGCATTCCAATGCTCCAATCCGAGATTACTCATATACCTGCTTACAACTCCAACAACATGTGCAATATTCGATCTCGTGCATACCATGGAATATATTAAACTGCCTACAACTGAAGCATAGAGTACCTTGGACATTTTATCTTCCTCCTCTTGTGTCTTTGGACACATCTCCTTAGTCAATTTCAAATGACTAGGCAAAGGTGTGCTGACAACTTTTGCATTCTCCATGTGGAATCTTTGCAACACCTTTTCAACATAACCAACCTGAGATAGAGTCAATTTTTAGTTCTTCCTATCTCTAAAAATTCTCATACCAAGGATTTCTTTTGCTACCCCCAAATCCTTCATAGCAAATGATTTTGCTAACTGTTGTTTTAACTTACTTATGTGATCCATGTTAGACCTCGCTACAAGCATGTCATCAACATATAAACATAAAATAATGTAGTTGTCATTATCCAACCTCTTAAAATAAACACAATGGTCAGAATTACACCTGTTGTAGCCTTGCTCAGCCATAACACTATCAAATTTCAAGTACCATTGTCGAGGTGCTTGTTTCAAGCCATATAAACTCTTCTTCAATCTGCACACCAATTTCTCCTTTCCTTTGACCTCAAATCCTTGGGGTTGTTCCATATATATCTCCTCCTCCAAATCACCATGAAGAAAGGTAGTTTTCACATCTAGTTGTTCCAAATGCAAATCTTCAACAACCACAATACTTAAAACAGTACGAATAGAAGTCATCTTAACAACAGGAGAAAAAATCTCAGCAAAATCAATGCCCTTTTTCTGTGCAAATCCTTTACAACTAACTGGCTTTAAAACTATTCTTACCTCCATCTTCCTCTTTCAACTGTAAACCCATTTGTTTGGTAAAGCTTTTTACCTGCAGGAAACTTGCATAATTCCCAAGTCTCATTTTTTAGCAAGGAGTCCATTTCTTCTTCCATTGCATGCTCCACTGAACCTTTGTATCCACTGCATAGCTTCACATACTCTTCAGTTCACCAGCATCTGTTAACAAAATAGAATACAAAGAGGGAGAAAATCTTTTGGAGTCTACTTATCCTTGAAGATCATCTAACATTCACTAGAGTGTGGTACTTGTTGTTGCTATTGTTGTGGCATGAGGAACCACGGAACATTGCTGTTGTGTATCATCAACACTACATAATCATTTTCTTTTCTTTTTCATGCTCTGCTGATCTTTGTACAACACTTTCTCATTGAATATGACATCCCTGCTTCTCACAATTTTTTGATTTTCAAAATCCCAAAGTCTATAACCAAATTCATCAATGCCATATCCAACAAATATACATTTCTTTGATTTTGCATCAAGCTTGGTTCTATTTTCAGAATCTACATGTGCAAATGCTTCACAACCGAAGGTCTTGAGAAAAGAATAACTCACCTTCTTACCTGTCCATGCTTCCTCTGGAATACCACAACCAAAGGTAGAAGGACCTCTATTAATTAAATAAACAATAGTATTTATAGCCTCTTCCCACATGTTTAAAGGCAATCCCAACATGTAATCTCATAGTCCGTCACACTCCATTATTGTTAAATTTCATGCACTTTCGACCACTCCATTTTCTGTGGAGTCCTTGGAACCATTTTACGCCTCTGAATACCATTAGAGGAACAATAATCTTCAAACTCTTTGCTGCAATACTCACCACCATTATCAAATCTGAGACATTTTAACTTTTTACCTACCTCATTCTCAACCAAGCTTCTCCATTTCTTAAAAGCTTCAAATACATCAAATTTTTGCCTAAGAAAATAAATCCATACCTTCCCTGTTGCATCATCAATAAAAGTGACATAGTACCGAGAGCCACTGAGAGAAGATACATGAGTTGGTCCCCATACATCCATATACACAAGCTCCAATTTCTCATTTTTTTCTTTTGCTTCCCATCCTTGAGAAAACTAACTCTCTTTTGTTTTCCATACACACAACTTTCATAGAAATCCATATTAACACATTTCAGACCTGGTAAAACATTCTTTGAATGAAGTAATTTCATACCTTTTGCACTCCTATGCCCCAAGTCATTATGCCGGTGCTGATTCATAATCCATAGCAATCGATTTCTTGCCTATTGAAGCTGCGCAACTATTCTGAACATTGATTTTTATCTACAACTAAAGTAGAAGGAGCAATATGATTGTACAAAGATATAAGGTGCTTACTTTCCACACCTTTTGCTACCACTAAGGCACCTTTTGTAACCTTCAATTTTATCACTAAATGTAACAACACAACCTTCATCATCTAGTTGCCCTGCTGAAATTAAATTTCTTTTTAACTTTGGAATGTGCCTTACCTCATGTAGTAGCCAATGATTCCCATTCTGCAACTTAATCTTGATTCTTCCCTTTAGAACAATCTAATAGGGTTCATTATCTCCCAAATAAACCAACCCAAAATCCCCTTGGACATAATCAAGAAAATAACTTATATGGGGCGTAGCATGAAATGAAGCTCCTGAATCTAACACCCAAAAATCATCAGCATTATCAAGGGAAAGAATCAAAACATCCTCATCGGATTTATGACTTACCACATTTTCCTCTTTATTGCCTTTCTTTTTGCCCCCTTTATTTTTCTGAGACTATCAATCTTTCTTCAAATGAACCAGCTTACTACAGTACCAACAATCTCTCTTATCTCTAGATTGGGATCTTCTGTCCTTTTATTTTCCTCGTGACTTCCCATGACTTCTAGAATTGTTTTCTCTCTCCTTTGTTCTACCCTTGGTTTCTGCATTCAAGACACTGGCTGATGTGGATGTTCCACCTGAGCTTTTCCTACAAATTTCCTCACTCAAATAACACCAACAACATCATCAAATTTCAATGTATTCGAACTAGAAACAGAATTACTAACAATGATGACCAAGCTATTCCAACTTTCAGGCAAAGAACACAGAATCAAAAGAGCCCTAACTTCTTCATCAAAGTTTACATTTACAAAATTTAATTGAATGGTAACTATATTAAACTCATTTAAATGATCAGCAACTGACCCACCTTCTACCATTTTCATATTAAATAAACACTTCATGAGAAATACCTTATTCGAAGCGGAAGGCATTTCATATAACTTCACTAGGGTTTCCATCAACTCTTTAGTTGTCTTTGTTGTTGTAATATTGAATGCCACTGATTGTGCCAGACATAAACGAATGGCTCCTAGTGCCTTTCTGTCCAACAGATTCCATTCCTCATCACTCATTCCTGCCGGTTTCTTAGCTGTTCCTCCCAATGACCTCCATAAATCCTTCTGATAGAGATAATCCTCCATCTGCATCTTCCATAACTGATAGTTCTGCCCATTGAATTTATCTACCTTCAATTTTCCCTCGTCCGCCATTGCTCCCACTTAACCATGAGACTTTCTTGTAGATGATAATTGAACACAACCCACTCTGATACCACTTGTTAGGAATTGTATGCAGAAGATATCAATTACATGCAAATAAAGATTAAACAGAGAAACGAAAAACACAAAAATAATAATAGCAAGAGACAATATTTAATGTGGTTCACCCAAACTTGGGCTACGTCCACCAACAAAGAGTCCAATATTATTATCCAATAAATCAAATCGATTACAACTAGTAATCCTTGTAACTCAATACCGCTGCAAATGCTACAATACAAATCCCAGAAAAACCCAAACCCTTAGCCTTTTATCAAGACTTAAGTCGGTTACAAAATTAGGGTTTTTATGTCGGCCAATAGAAAAATAACACCCGATGCCTTTATAAAATAATAAAAAATCGTGAGAGGTTTCGGGGGCACTGCCCCTCGACCCCACCCAGTACCGCGACAAGGAGTGCACTAGGGGCACTGCCCCTTGACCCTGTCTTGGGGGCGCTACCCCCAAACCTTAGTAAATAATTGGGGGGAGATCGCACCGATAAAAGTGGGGAAAATTTAACCTCTGAGTTTGATTAGGCTCCATATACCAACACCATGCTCTCACATTGCTTCACTTCAACCATCCTACACTCTTTCACTTGCCATTTTCATTGGCTCTTTTCACCATTTATTCTTAGACTTCTTGCCTCTTTTATCTCTGTGTTTTTAGACATACAAACCTCTGTATTAGCAGTACTTGGCTTCTCCTTATCCTTATTCACCTTCAAGGGACACAATATTGCCCCCACCATGATCTTTTCTCTTCATAATCCATTCACTCTCCTTTACTCTACCTTCTACCTTTGCCTTTATTCTTTCTGCCTCTACGACCTCTTTGCCATTAGGTCTTCTATCTTCTTCATTATCAAACATCTATTTCCTTTCATCTTCTTGTCCAATCAGTGGACAATATTCCTCTCTTATTGTATCCTTGCTTGGCCAATTTTTCCTCTCCTTTGGCAACTCACTTGCACTCTTCTCATCTCTTCCTCTTATCAGGGTCTTTGCCCCAAGAAATTTTATCACACAATCCCTTGTATCAGATCTACACACCTCTGTCATATTAGATCTACTCTTCACTATTTTGACAATGCTTGATTGTCCCGCTCCCTCTTTTTCTTTCCGTTTCCAAAATCCAATCTCTTCTTTGTCCTCATCATGCTTTGCAAACTTGTCTTGATTCTTCATAGAGAATTATTTCTTGATCTTTTCTCCTTCATATCTCATCACCAACTCACCATCCTCTTTGCTTTTTAACATTGCATCCTTGACATTACTTGTTGTCTCAACCCTTTTTTTCTTTGCAGTGGTTGCACTCTCATTGGAATTTCCTTCCTCATGCCTTATAAGCTCTTTTCTGCCTTGCATTATTACTCTTTCCATCTTGCTTTGTTCCTAATCCTTTTCCACTAATGGTATCAATGTAAAAGAAACTCCATCCTTTTCAATTTTATAACTATTGTGTCTTCCATCATACAAAGCAAACCTTTCATATAGCTATGGTATCCCAAAAATCAAATGGCATATACTCATAGGTACAACATCACATAAGATTATATCTTTATAACCATCTATTTGAAACTCAACCCAAGATTGCTCCTTGACCAAAAGAGTATGTTCACCATTCAACCAAGAAACATAATAAGGTGATTGATGGGGAATGTAACACCCCTCCATTTTTCTCTTTTGATCGAACAATATTTCTCTATGTATGTTTATTTTGTTATCACTTTGTTTGTGGAACTTGGTTACTTTTGACCGCTAATTGTAAGCGATGTAAACATTATGTTTTGGTGTGATGGTATTTTATTTGGTCATTATTATTATTGCATGTCATGGATTAGATTAGCATGTATGTGAATTAACGATGCTTTACACTTTCAATTATATCATGGATTTTAGATGTTTCAGTTAGCTATACTAAATTGGTGAAGGGGAAGGGATCACATCACTCAAATGCGAGCGCCCTGTGATTCCGCGATTCCCTTTTTCACGGTGTGTTTTAATATATTATATGCATGTTTCGACACTCGTATTGTGTGCAGGATGCAGGTACAGAACATTGACTCCACCTGGTTTCACAGGTTTGAGCATGTCCATCGACCAACGGTATCGATTGGGAGATAGTAACTAGGTTTTCTGTGTCAAACCATCACCCTAGCCATAGTGTGTCGTCGGTTTTAGTCGGGTTCAGTGTTTATGTTGTTAGTTTCCCCTTTGGCTTTATATTTAAAATTGCAAGTTAAAAGGGATTAAATGGCTTTTGAAATTTATAAATGATTATTGTTTTGTCTTATTGAAATGTTGGGAAGTTAGTGATTAATTAATTAATTTAATTTAATTAATAAAATAATCTAATTTTGAATTAGGTTATTTTATTGACTAATTAAATTAATAAGGATAAATTAAATCAAATTGGTTGGGTTGGCATCTTTGGATTTTGGATTAAATAAAAAAAAAATAGAATTAAGCTTTATATTTTACCTTTAGAAATAAAAGATTGAAAAGAATTTTATTTGTGAATTGTTAAAATCATTTGGTTAAGGAAAATTTAAATTGTCATTTGGGTTGTAATGAATTTTATTTAAAGAATATTTTTGCAAAATGCATTTGAAAAATGAAATTGTTTTATTAAATTTCAAAAAAATAAAAATATCTAAATTAGCAATAAATGTTGGTGGGTGGATTCAAAGTTAGGGGTTTGACAAATTTGGAGAGGATTGCATAAGGTAATTGTGGTTTTATTTTTGAATTTTAATTGGAAAAATTTGGAGAGCAAACTTGCATGGAAATTCTTGGAAGAAATTGAAAAGAAAAGATTGAAGATTGGGGAAGCTTGGAAAAAGAAAAGGGCAAACTTCTATTGAAGGATTTTAAAGCTTGGAGAAAAACACAAGGATCTTTCCTTATTTGTGCAAATTTTATTTTGAAAATTTTGTTTTGAAATTGTTTAAACTGTCTATGGAATTCAAAATTTGATTTAGAGGAAAAACCCATTAAGAATCTCCATTCAAAACCTGAAACAAAACAAAAATAATCTGGTCAATGAAATTTAGAAAATAAAACAAACCTCTATTTATCAAATTTTCTGTTGTTTGATCTTCTTCAATCTAACTGTAATAATGGAAATAGGTATGTATATATATATATATTGATACATATATATACATACATATATATCATATATACATCTTTTTCTTTTGTTTTGGATCTGATAAAATCCACCATTTGACACAGGCGAAGTCATATTTTTTTTTTAAACGAAAATTTTAAAATAAAGAAAAATATTTAGGGTTTTTGTTTGGGGAGGGCACTGCCCCACGGCCGCCCCCAATGGAGGCGCTACCTGTGGTGGCCGTGCCTAGTGCAGCCCACACAGGTCGCGTCCCCATGTGGGGGAGGCTGCTAGGCAGCAACCCCCGCGAGGGAGTCGTGGGCTTCGCCGCCCACACAGGGGCTGCGTCCCCTGTTTGGGCCGTGCGGCCCATGGGGAGTTAGGGCTTCGGCCCTTGTACTTTTTTAAAAAAAAATCATTTTTAATTTTATTTATTTTTTTAATAAATATTTTATATTATGCGTATAATATTTAATATTATATATTTAATATTTAATATTATATAATATGTGGTTTTAAATAATTTAGTTATTTTTAATAGTTAAATATTTAAATATATTAAATATATATATACATATATATATATATATATTAAATATGTATGTATATATTAAATGATTTGAGATTTGAATTTAAATTAGTTGATTGATATCTAAATGGAATTTAAGTATATAAAAATAATAGTGATATTTCATTTGACATAAATATAAATAATGTTTATATATTAAATAGAAATTGTAAATGAATATGTGATTATTATAGTTGAAGGAAATAGAATTATATTAAATAGTTGTAGTTGTTTAAAGAATTGATTTTAAGCATTATGTAGCATTGAACAATATGAAATTAAATTGTTCGATTATGGGACATAATTGTGGAACTTAGAGATAACGATTGATTTATTCCAATCAGATGACTTTGCTTATCAAGGTTCGATTTATTTATAATTTGATTTTAATTATTACGGATAGTTGAGACAAATGAAATTTTATTTGCTTTTGAGTATGTAAAATTAAATGTTAATTACTTTACTTGATTCATGCACTATGCCATTGTTTGGTTTGGATTTAGGAAATCCTAAGGTAGGGGAATAAATTGTCAAATTGTCGTTCATTGCATTGTCTCTTTTATTCTCGATGTTGTGCTATCAAGTCCTTGGGTTAGTAAGTCTTCCAAGGTTCATTTCGTGTTGGGTTATTTATTTGCGTTGGTCAAACTTGTGTCTTGTTTTGGGTGGTGCATGTGGGGGTAGTTGTGTTATCACCTGGTTATCATAAACGAGATGTGTGATATGTTTTGGTTACCCATGTACTATAAACGGGGTGTGTGACCTCATGTGTTAAGGTCTAAACTGGTTATCGGTTTGTGCATGGTGTCTACCCTTAGTTTGGGGGATTTGTATCCCCGTGTTGTCAGTAGGAGAGTGGCCCTTTGTGGGGGTCCGACGCCCAAAGAAGTGTCAGGGTAACTCACTTAGGGTTTAATCAAGTGATAATCTAAAATAATTAATGGGGAACTTCACACTAATAAAGTTAATGAATGCCTCTCTCATGAAGTATGTGTTATTAAGGCTCGAGATGAGATGAGACACATAGTTTTGCATGAGGGTCCGGCAGCCGATAGAGGCAAGCCAAGGTAACCCATGATGGGGGTCCGGTAGCCTAGGAAGGTTGAGCTAGGGTAACTCATGGAAATTTATGTATGACACTCTTCCTACGTCAACAGTAGTCAGTTATTGTGTGTTGTACAATGGTGTACTTGTCCTATGTAACCTGGAAGCAATGTATTGTCTTGTGAGTTTTCGTACTGTGTTAAGTGAAGTTGTTGGTATTTGAGTCGGTTCAGTTATGTTTAGCCTTTGTCTAGAGGTAGTTGGTCTTGACCAGAAATCCTTGTTACTATCTCCTAGCACGGGGGGTGAGCCTTTGGGTATCACTTGGTTGGGTGGAATGTGCACCTTACACTGTTGGCTTTGATCGTGATCTTGTGGATGAGACTTTCATGTTGGGGAGTTCGTTGATTCCTGTTACTCTTCTAGTTCTTTCATTCCAGTTATTCTTGTATTTCATTACCCCTCATTTGTATCAAGGTGGAAATTGTAATATTTTATCATGTTATTTGATCTACCTCATTCGGGGAACAAGTGTTGTAATTATATTGTAAACAATCGTTATTGGATATCATGTTGTATCTATTAGTCTTTGATGTAATTATCCTATATGGAATGTATGTACTTTAATTCCTTAATTGAATGATGTTATGTTTTCATTCCTTGGTTGTTTAATTCGGGTTTAAGTAATCTTTGTCTCGTAGCCTTAGGGGATGTTGGCAATGTGTAGCGAACTTGTACGTTATTGCACTTAAAAAAAAAAAATTGTTGCATTTGGTTAGTGAATTGCAACTCTCCTAGGGTTGTATGTGGGCATTATAGGAATCCTTGCTAAATGCAACTTATCAACCATTTCCTGAGATACCATATTGTCTAGGCTACCAGAATCTACCATTACAGTACATACCTTACCTTGAATCTTGCAGGTAATTTTGAAAAGTGCCTTTCTTTGCAACATCTCCTTTTCTTCAGTCATTTCTCTAACCAAGGCATTCATCTTGTCCTTTTTCCAATGCAATTCTTCTTCCTTAGATCAAGATTGTGCTCGAGCACTAACTCATGCAATGTAAGAAGGCCTTCAATTCAATTTTGTTGGTGTAATTAACTATTTAATTACATCGTCATAAGTTTACTTAGGCAATCTTTAATTCCTAAGTTATAGGATCTTATCCTTATCTTATCGAGCTATCTTTTTGCTCAAGATAAGATTTAGTTGTTGCATGCTTGCCTTTTATAAGCAAGCCTCATCTTGTACATTTGTATCAATTCAATCATTAATCAATCTTGCATATTGATAGCAAGCATTCTCGCCATTATTTCTCTCTTGTGGAAGTATATTGGTCTAGCAACAGATTTCTGGAA
>VDFB02382416.1:0-26814 GCA_007258455.2 Sequoia sempervirens | reverse complement strand
TTGTTGACCATCAAGAACATTTCAAGTCTCTCCATGAGAAATTCCCTTCCACCTCCATTCAAATAAGTCATGAGGTAGGTCAAAAGCACAATCCTAAACATGCGGAAACATTACCCCCTCATCCACATAAAGATCAACACCCTCCTAATGATTCCATTCATAACATACCTAATACTATTCATGATCAATCTTCCATTTTTGATGAAGACCCCTTTTATGATCAAGAAGACCATGATGATCCTCTTAGCCACTTTTATGTATTCCATGGTCAAGATCTTTCCACCTCACCCATCCATGATGCACAAACATCCACTTCCCTTGATGAGACATATGCCTCCCAAGCACACATAGAAGATCAAACAAATACATTGGATCTAAGTGAACACAATGCTAATCAAGATCCTAATGATCCCCCATCACCCACTACCGATCCCATTGCAAGTCCTCCATCATATCCTATTGGTCTTTCTACCTTCATTCATGAATGTTCCTCCTTTGAACAACCACAACCATTATCTTCTCCATCCAATAAGGAAATCATGTCTAGTGTTTCACCTACACCTAGTCCTATTGTCCATTGCACACTCCAAAATATGAACCACCAAGGTAAAGGTCTAGACTTTCATGAACAAGATATTTTGGAGCCTATACATGTCAAAGTCCCTCCAAACTCTTATGACCTTGGACCTACACCCCAAGGACAACAACCTAAAGATGTTGGTACTTCCTCCATGCATCCTAAGTCCACTTTCCATCATAAAGCCTATCATATCCCTAAGACATATGTTGCCATTCCACCTCCATCATCCTACAAATGTCAAAAGCATGTGACCATACACTTCCCTCCATCCACTCTACCACCATTGCTTCCAACTCCCAATATTCCTCCATCTAATCTACCTCCACTTCTCCCAACACCTAATATCCCTACCATTCAATCCTCTTATCCCTCCATCCATAAATACCCTAATATTCCTAATCATTGACCAACAAATGCACACACTGTCTAAACAATAACCTTCCACTCATTCTACCTATCCCACAGAATTCAAAAATAAAAATTTCAATGCCTATACCTATAAAGTAAAAATTCCTAATGGTCCTCATGCCTTAGGACATCAATACAAAATTCAAAGCAAATACATCTAAAAGCTATATGCTTCCCCATACCTCCAAAAGAAGGCCAAAACTAAAATGGTTTGGGTAACTACAGAAAAAGAGCAATTCAAATAAGGCATTCACATCACAAAAATCCCAACCATCCACTTCCATCCCACATTCTCATTCCATTCAAAAATCTAAAATTCCTAAAACCCACAAGAAAAATAAAAATCATAAAAATACTAAGTCTATGTGGGTACCTAAAACATTTCATCCACCGCCTCCTAAGAAAACATATCCATTACTTCCTACACCCCATTCACATCAAAAACTTCAACATTTATCACAGTGTGTGCAACCATTGGTCATTGTTCCTTCATTTCACAACAATTCCACATACCTCCATCTTCATCCTTCACCTATTATCTCACATATTCCCCCACCATCTTTCCTATATGATCCATGCTTGGCTAAGCCTCCCATTCATCTTTTTTTTCTATAAGTTCCATATGATAATACATATCATCTTCCCTACATAATTTGCATCATAATCCATTATTGTCCTCCATCATTCACATCATAATCCATCATCTACTTACTCCATCTCCCTTTCATGTCATCCCTTACTAACATCTATGAGCATAATGACATTTGACATGGTCCATGCAAGGACATCCATCTAGTGAGACTATCACCTTTCATGCAACTAGATACTGGAGTCCCTCCCATCCATATTCACCTTCTCCTATCCAAAAAGTCAAAAATTTAAAACAAAAAAAATGAAAAAAAGAAAAAAGAAAAAGAAAAGTAAAGAGAAATCCCTTCGTCCAATGGTGAAAACCTGGTAAACAGGCGCCCTGGATAAGTACCATGATGAAAACCTAGCAAATAGGCGTCATGTGTAGGTTGATCTTCTATGTCACTTACACTTGGGGGCACAATGTCTTATCTATCCAACCTATCCTTTTCATGTCATACCATTTCCATCCTACCTACCATTTTTAGCCATCATCCATACCTATTATATCGAGTCCATTCATCCACCCTTCTTCTTTTGATCTTGATGAAGATATAGGGGCAAAATGTTGAAACATGCTTTGAGTATCTCTTGACATACCTCATCTTTCTAAACCAAGCCTATCATTATCCTATTGCCATAAGTTTTGTCATGAAAAATCCTAAGTATTGTACCTAGAATGGGGCATGTTATTCCTATGCGACATAGTCTTTGGAAATCACATCCTTTCTCTCCTATGATACATACATCCATACCATCCATCCATCTATCATGAGCATTTTATCCCTTATCCATCAATCCCATCTATCTCCTTGCACCTAGACTTGGTTTTCCCCTTGTCATTGGTATCTAGCACAAAGGCTACTCAAATTTTCATCCTTTGACACCAAACATTTCAAAAATCCAAAAATTCAAAACACAAAATCCAAAAAAATCAAAACATTTCAAAAAATTCAAAAAAATCAAAACATTTCAAAAATCCAAAAAAATCATAAAATGTCAAAAATCCAAAAAAATCAAATATCCAACATAAATCCAAGCAATAAAATCAATCCATCATCTCAATTCAAATCAATCCAATCATTCAACCATTCAACCAAATCAATCATCTTCATCAAAACCATTTCATCCAATCAACTCAATTAAATCAATCCAAGCAATAATCCAAATGCAAGTCAATCCTCAATCCATACCCATCAAATCAATCAATCTTGTCAAATTATCCAATCACATCCTTTGGTCTTGATCCTTATCTTGTTGTAAACCTAATGAATCAACCAATCAATCAATCAATTATCATCATCCTTGTGTTGATCTAGGGACATGCCGCTCCCCACAATGACAACACTATCATCATCATCATCAATCAATCAATCAACGGTTTACAGCTTGACAGGGACAATTCCTTGTTTGTTTTTGTATCATTTGTGCATGCTTGCTTGCTTGCTTGTGTGTGTGTTATCATTTTATCTCTTGTACTACTTAAATCCATATCATTCTAGCTATTCATATCTTGTGTATGTTGGAGTAGCTTTTTTCACTATCCTTTGCATCTAAGGTCATATCATACATTTTTTGCATTAGGACTTTAATGCTCTAAGTCTACTTCCTCATACATCTAGACAAGGTTGTATTATGCTGGGGCACGAGACACATCGTCACCTTTGGTCCCATATCTCAAGTATGTTCAGTGCTATATCAAACATCATGGTTGCTCATCTTTCATTGCAGCATAACATATCATTCATCTCCTTCATCCACTTTCTATCTTGCATCATCCTATCTATCCTTATCATTTCATTTCGAGAGCCTACCCGTGTTTGTTCAACCCGCCTATCCTCTCGAGGGGGCTTCATCATTCCATCATCATCCTATCTTTATATCATTATCCATTTTCCTCTATCCATACCTTAACTTCTTTGAAATGATGTTACTGGACACAAATCTCATCATCTCGAACATCATCTCAAAGAGGAGCAAAATGTAGACATCAAAAAATTGTCATCTTACGATACCTTGTCACAACATTGCATCATTTAGACACCTTGTATCATGTTTTGCCCTAGGTACCCATGTCATCATTCAATTAGTTAAATAAATCATTTATTTGACTAATTTCATTTATCTCCCACAGCAATTAAATACTTATATTATTTAATTATTTAATGAACAATTCTTTTAATTAATGAAATCATAAATTCAACGTTAATTAAATAAATCCAAAATTTGTTTAATTAATAAAATCTTAAAAATATCTTCTCGCTTTCTTTCCAAATTTGAACTCATGTGCATCTAATTAATTTATTTAATTAGATAATTCATCAATTATCCTTCTCATCTTTTTCAGGATTTATTTCCTTTAAAAGATAATCAAAATCTTTCTATTTTTTTTTTCACATCTTATCTTATCTTGTTTTAATTCCTTTAAAACAATAAATCAAAATCTTTCTATCTTTCGAAAATCTTATCTCATCTCGTCATATTTCCTCTTTTGTCAAAAATCAAATCATTATCAATCTTATCAAATCTTATCTCTGTCCACATCGAAAATCTATAAATCAAACCTTTCACAAGCCATTTGGATCGGATCTTCTTCAGACATCTGCATTCTGCCAAAATCATTCCTCAATCTTTCAATCCATCTCCATCATTCTTCATCATTGCATTGTTATGCTGCAGAATTGAGCAACCAACATTCCTCCATTATCAACCTTCAAAATATTGCATTCTTAGTATAGTATGCATTTATTTTTAAATCTCATTCTTTAGTAGTCATTTTGTGGAGCTTAGCATACAAATCGGAGAGCTTTAGCAAAAATACTGGAGATAGAGGACAATGGGACGTCTTCAAAGGAGCTGCTGCATTGAAAGTTTGTTTTACTTTGTTTAATCAGTTTTCCTTTGATTTAAAGTTTCATTGGTGTGCTTGAATAGTATTTATTTCATTTTAATACGCACATATTTTCAATCACACATTTTTGGCGCCCACCGTGGGGCTTTGCCCCGTTTTTAATATCTACTTGCAGGTTTTATTGATTTTTTTGATGCAGATCTGACAATTTTTGGAAAAAACTGCAAGTTTTACCAATTTCTTCATATCTTCTACACAGCTGCGAATTTTTCTACAATATTTTTACAGGATCTTTTTCATTATCTCAAGAGGCTACAGTAAAAAAATCAAGGGTTTATCATTGTTTTTGAAGAAGTTATCATAATTTTATGTTTTTTCATAAAATTTATTTTCTGGACGCAAATCGACGAATTTTTCAGAACTTTTTACTTTTTTGGAAAGCTCTTTAAATTCTAATAGGGGTCTATGTTTTATAGATTTAATTTAGAGGTCAACTACAATGCAAAAAAATCTGATCTTCATTTTCTGTATGGTTTCCATAAATCCGCGTTTTTGAGAGCAAAACAGGGAATTTTTCTGACTTCTTTACATTTCTGGAAAGCTCTCAGAAAATTAATAGGGATATCTTCTTTGAGTTTTTATTTTTCAGATCAATAAAATCGTCAAATAATAAAATCTAATTCGGCTATGTTAAAAACATGTATCTGAAATCGCAATTTTCTGATGAGTTTGTTTTTTTTTTCCTTTTGCTGCATTATAATATTATTTTTTTTGATCTTGTAGGTGATCATAAGGAGCTCTAGTAGCAGCAATATCACTCACAACAGCAATTTGGAAAGCGAAAATAACCAGGTGCACTTGTTTCATCCTTCATCTCTTAATCTTGTTTGTCACACATTTCAATTTGGGGCATAAAATTAATCCTTGTTTGCAAACACATTTGGATTTGGGCTCTTAAAACGAATATTGTTTTCAATCACATATTGAAAATTGGGTCTAAAATTCACCACTGTCTTCAATCACATCTTGATTTGGGATCTAAAAAGAACAAGTGTTTGAACTTTTTTTACACTCATTTCATTTCTAATTTAAGGGAAATTAATCATTGTGAGTGTGAATCAAGTGTGTGTGTGATCACAAACACCTCACTTGGTTTTCTTTTGTCAAACCCTTCATAGGAGGCCTGCTAGGGGATTTCATCACCCCTAGGGACGACCTCAATCGAAGTGTGAATCGAAAGACACGCTTGTTTGGAAGTTAAAATCTTATCACTCTTGGCTAAGCCCCAAAGAACTTTATACCTTTGGGAAGTGAAGGTGAAGGGTGGGTTACCCCTTTCTCTCGGCTGTGTGATAGGATTTTGCTTTCAAATCATCCTTAGTCAACCTTGTTCAAACTAGTTTGAAACCTAATTGGCCATACCCACTTGACTAGTTCTAGGACTTGTTGATGTGTCTTCTTCAAATGTGTGCTTAATAATCACATTCATAAATTTTAAAATTCAAACTTGCTTATGTGTCTTACGTGTGTGATTCATGTGTGTGCATGTGTGATTATTCATTTAAACATTTCCAAATCAAGCTAAACACCAAACACATAAAGACAAGTCACTTTACATGTTCTTCCAACACATTCACATCATATCCAATCATCATCAACCCTAATCAATCCAAGTCTTCCAATCTAATCATTCCACATCATCACCATCACCACTTGTCAAAATGGTCATAATCATAAACAAGCCCAATCCTAATCATAAGCCCAAAATCATAACCCAAGGGGGCTATCCCTCTAGGCCAAATCATGAGACAAAACCTAAGCCCGAGATCATCATTCAAGGAGTCCCTTTCTCTAGATCAAATCATGAAACAAAACCAAAACATAGAATCAGACTTCAAGGGGCTTCTCCTACCACCTCTAATGATGACATGAACTATGTTGCATACTTTGAGGAACAAATCGATGTACAAGAGCTTACACACATGTGTGACACCATGCCCACATTCGAACACAAAGCCCTAGCATCCCAACTTCAAAACCTTCTTCAAACACTTCACCAAATACCCAAACCCCTAGACCACCAAACCATACAAAGCCTCCAAAATCTCTTCCAAAATTTTCAACAAATTAAATCACCTCAAATCCAACACCTCCTAGCTCAAGCCAATCAATTCATTTCCACTTGTCAAATCCAACAACCACCACATCATCCCTTATCCATTCATTATCACCCTTCCACCTCATACCAATCTAATCCATTCCCTTCTTTGCATTTCAATGCTACATCACAACAAACACATGTGACTTTAAGTTATACCTTGCAACAAGATCAAAATTCTTCATGTTCTAATGCAACCATTGACAAGGGGAACACCAATCTAGTCCATGCACCCTTACCATCATCCAATCAAAACCAAAACCCTAAGCCAACACCTTCCAACCATACACCTACAAAGGATGTGACCCAAGGGCTACAAGCAAGGAATCAAATGTCTCCATGTCATCCAACTTATATTCTTGAACATACAAAAGAGTCATCAAACATCATGCCAAATCCTTTAAGCCAACCATGTCATCCACAATCCCTTGATCCAATTCAAGAGTCATCCCCTTCCACCTCCATTCCAATAAGTCATGAGGTATGTCAAGAGCACAATCCTAAACATGTAGAAACATTACCCCCTCATCCACATAAAGATCAACACCCTCCCAATGATCCCATTCATAACATACCTAATATTGTTCATGATCAACCTTCCATCTTTGATCAAGACCCCTTTTATGATCAAGAAGACCATGATGATCCTCTTAGCCAACTTTATGCATTCCATGGTCAAGAGCTTTCCACCTCACCCATCCATGATGCACAAACATCCACTTCCCTTGATGAGACATATGCCTCCCAAGCACACATAGAAGATCAAACAAATATCTTGGATCTAAGTGACCACAAGGCTAATCAAGATCCTAATGATCCTCAATCACCCACTATCGACCCCATTGCAAGTCCTCCATCATATTCTGATGGTCTTTCCACCCTCATTCATGAATTTTCCTCCTTCGAACAACAACCATTATCTTCCCTTGCTTCTTCTCCATCCAATAAGGAATCATGTCTAGTGTTTCACCTACACCTAGTCCCATTGTCCATTGCATACTCCAAAACATGAACCACCAAGGTAAAGGTCTAGACCTTCATGAACAAGATATTTTGGAGCCTATACATGTCAAAGTCCCTCCACACTCTTATGACCTTGGACCTACACCCCAAGGACAACAACCTAAAGATGTTGGTACTTCCTCCATGCTCCTAAGTCCACTTTCCATCATAAAGCCTATCATATCCCTAAAACATATGTTGCCATTCCCCCTCCATCATCCTACAAATGTCAAAAGCATGTGACCATACACCTTCCACCATCAAATATGCCACCATTGCTTCCAACTCCTAATATCCCTCCATCTAATCTACCTCCACTTCTCCCAACACCTAATATCCCTACCATTCAATCCTCTTATCCCTCCATCCATAAATACCCTAACATTCCTAATCATGACCAACAAATGCACACATTTTATAAACATGAAGCTTCCACCAATTCCACCATACCCATGGGATTCAAAAGCAAGAATTTCAATGCCTCTACCTATAAAGTCAAAAATCCTAAGGGTTCTCATGCCTTAGGACATCAATACAAAAATTCAAATCAAAATACATCCAAAAAAGTATATAAGCCCATACCTCAAAAAGTAAAGCCCAAAACTAAAATGGTTTGGGTACCTAAGAAAAAAGAAATCAAGTCAAATGAGGCATTCACATCAAAAAATTCCCAACCATCCACTTCCATCCCACATTCTCATTCCATTCAAAAATCTAAAATTCCTAAAACCCACAAGAAAAATAAAAATCATAAAAATACTAAGTCTATGTGGGTACCAAAAACACTTTATCCACTACCTCCTAAGCAAACATCTTCATTGCTTCCTACACCGCATCCACATCAAAAGCTTCAATGTTTATCACGGTGTGTGCAACCATTGGTCATGGTTCCCTTCCATTTCACAACGATCCCACATACCTCCACCTCCCCATCCTTCAACTACTATCCTACATATCTTCCCAATCACCTTCCTATGGTCCATGCTTTTGCATAAACCTTTCATCCATCCTTTTGCACAAGTCCTATTCAATCCACATCATCATCCACTATTCCCCATCCATTCTTGCATAAGCCTTTCATAATTTTCCATCTACCTAATCCATCCCTTTCATGTCATCCCTTACCAACATCTATGAGCATAATGAGATTTGACATGGTCCATGCAACGACATCCATCTAGTGGGACTATCACCTTTCATGCAACTAGACACTGGAGTCCCTCCCATCCATATTCACCTTCTCCTATCCAAAAAGTCAAAAATTCAAAACAAAAAAATGAAAAAAAGAAAAAAGAAAAAGAAAAGTAAAGAGAAATCCCTTCGTCCAATGGTGAAAACCTGGTAAACAGGCGCCCTGGATAAGTACCATGATGAAAACCTAGCAAATAGGCGTCATGTGTAGGTTGATCTTCTATGTCACTTACACTTGGGGGCACAATGTCTTATCTATCCAACCTATCCTTTTCATGTCATACCATTTCCATCCTACCTACCATTTTTAGCCATCATCCATACCTATTATATCGAGTCCATTCATCCACCCTTCTTCTTTTGATCTTGATGAAGATATAGGGGCAAAATGTTGAAACATGCTTTGAGTATCTCTTGACATACCTCATCTTTCTAAACCAAGCCTATCATTATCCTATTGCCATAAGTTTTGTCATGAAAAATCTTAAGTATTGTACCTAGAATGGGGCATGTTATTCCTATGCGACATAGTCTTTGGAAATCACATCCTTTCTCTCCTATGATGCATACGTCCATTCCATTCACTATGACCTATCCATTCCATCCATCCATCTATCATGAGCCTTTTATCCCTTATCCCATCACCCACCCTTTCATCCATCAATCCCATCTATCTCCTTGCACCTAGACTTGGTTTTCCCCTTGTCATTGGTATCTAGCACAAAGGCTATTCAAATTTTCATCCTTTGACACCATCAAAACATTTCAAAAAATCCAAAAAAAAATCAAAACATTTCAAAAATCCAAAAAAATCAAAACATTTCAAAAATCCAAAAAAATCAAAACATTTCAAAAATCCAAAAAAATCATAAAATGTCAAAAATCCAAAAAAATCAAATATCCAACAAAAATCCAAGCAATAAAATCAATCCATCATCTCAATTCAAATCAATCCAATCATTCAACCATTCAACCAAATCAATCATCTTCATCAAATCCATTCATCCATACATCAAATCATCTTCAATCAATCCAAGCAATAATCCAAATGCACGTCAATCCTTAATCCATACCAATCAAGTCAATTAATCTTGTCAAATTATCCAATCACATCCTTTGGTCTTGATCCTTATCTTGTCGTAAACCAAATCAACCAATTAATCAATTATCAGTCATCCTTGTGTTGCTCTAGGGACATGCCGCTCCCCACAATGACAACACTATCATCATCAATCAAAATCAGTCAATCAATCAACGGTTTACAACTTGACAGGGGCAATACCTTGTTTGTTTTTGTATCATTTGTGCATGCTTGCTTGCTTGCTTGTGTGTGTTATCATTTTATCTTGCATTTGTATCAAATCCATATCATTCCAGCTAATATTCATATCTTGTGTGTGTTGGAATATATTTTTGCATTATCCTTTGCATCTAAGGTCACATAATACCTTTTGTGCATTAGGATTTTAATGCTCTAAGCCTCTTTCCTCATACGTCTAGACAAGGTTGTATTACACTAGGGTACGAGACACATTGTCACCTTGGTCCTTATATCTTGGTGCATAACGTCTAGTGCTATATCAAACATCATGGTTGCTCATCTTTTATTGCAGCATAACGTATCATTCATCTCCTTCATCCACTTTCTATCTTGCATCATCCTATCTATCCTTATCATTTCATTTCGAGAGCCTACCTGTGTTTGTCCAACCCGCCTATCCTCTCGAGGGGGCATCATCATTCCATTATCCTATCTTTCCTTCACCATCAATTTTCTTTTACTTGTATCTTAACTTCTTTGAAATGATGTTACTCGACACAAATCTAATCATCTCGAACATCATCTCAAAGAGGGGCAAAATGTAGACATCAAAAAATTGTCATCTTGCGATACCTTGTCACAACATTGGATCATTTAGACACCTTGTATCATGTTTTGCCCTAGGTACCCATGTCATCATCTAATTAGTTAAATAAATCTTATTTATTTGACTAATTTCATTTATTCCCTTCCTCTAATGTTAATTAAATAATTTATATTATTTAATTATTTAAATCATTTCTATCAATTCTTTTAATTAATGAAATCATAAATTCAACGTTAATTAAATAAATCAAATATTTATTTAATTAATAAAATCTTAAAAATATCTTCTCGCTTTCTTTCCAAATTTGAACTCATGTGCATCTAATTAATTTATTTAATTAGATAATTCATCAATTATCCTTCTCATCTTTTTCAGGATTTATTTCCTTTGAAAGATAATCAAAATCTTTCTATTTTTTTCACATCTTATCTTATCTTGTTTTAATTCCTTTAAAACAATAAATCAAAATCTTTCTATCTTTCGAAAATCTTATCTCATTTCGTCATATTTCCTCTTTTGTCAAAAATCAAATCATTATCAATCTTATCAAATCTTATCTTTGTCCACATTGAAAATTTATAAATCAAACCTTTCACAGGCCATTTGCATCGGATCTTCTTCAGACATCCGCATTCTGCCAAAATCATTCCTCAATCTTTCAATCCATCTCCATCATTCTTCATCATTGCATTGTTATGCTGCAGAATTGAGCAACCAACATTCCTCCATTATCAACCTTCAAAATATTGCATTCTTAGTATAGTATGCATTTATTTTTAAATCTCATTCTTTAGTAGTCATTTTGTGGAGCTTAGCATACAAATCGGAGAGCTTTAGCAAAAATACTGGAGATAGAGGACAATGGGACGTCTTCAGAGGAGCTGCTGCATTGAGAGTTTGCTTTACTTTGTTTAATCAGTTTTCCTTTGATTTAAAGTTTCATTGGTGTGCTTGAATAGTATTTATTTCATTTTAATACGCACATCACACACAAAGTATCATCTCCCCTTGCATAGTCATGCAATCCTGGGTGTAAGAGAAACGATTATTGCCTCTAAAAATTGGGTCTGCCAAGGGATTTCATCACCTCTAAGTGACTCAAACCGACAATGGAGCTAAATCCAAGCTACCCCCGACCAGTATATAAATGTGAATCTTAAGGGAAAACCTAAGATTACGAGTGCGGATGTGTCATACGGACCAAGTAGTACTCCCCAAAACCCTGTTGAGCTTAACCTCTTCCGGCTGGAGTGCCTCCTAAATGGAGCTTAATCTTGGGCCCCATGTATGGCCACTCGAATGAGGGTCCTAAATTAAACACCATTTTTTAGTAGCCAAAAACCTTCCATTTGCTAGCACAACACCGGTCGGTGTGAAGGAATCCACATCTTCGCAGTCTGTAGTAGAGGTGATCAATCTACCATGGGAGTTTCATGGGGGTTGGAAGCTTGGTTGTCCTAAGAAGAGAGTGCACTGTAAGGGGGAGCCCATGCAGCCAAACTTTTGAATTCTCACGCTACTGATATGCGGTTGGGGAAACCCACGTGGAATCTAGCGAATATTGTCCTGGCCTAACCTAGGATTGTGCTTGTCTTTATTGTGCTTGTTTCAAAGGACAAAATATTGTATTTTCCAAGTGTTTTCAAACATTCAAACAAAACAAAACATCACTTTCAAATCAAGAAACAAATAGTCAACATCAAACAACTCAGGATTTTGACCAAAATTGCAAATAAATCAGACCCTTTGCATCCTACACCGCAACTGCTAAAACACATTCACTGTTTTGTGCCACATTTGACTTTAGAGCTGCATTTTTTGAAACTACAACACATTTTTTACCTTCAACAACGCATTTTCTTGCAAAAAACAAGACTATCACAAACCAGAAATCAAAGTCAAACTTGTCCACACTATCCATAAGCATCTTTTTCTAGAAGCATAGGGTAGTTAGGAAACTTTCTTCCAAGTCATTTGGACCTTTTCATTTCTATTCTTTAGACATTCAGGTCATCTTAGTCATCACCTTGCATAATTTATCCTTAAAAAATCCAAAAATATTGTCATAACTTTCATCATAGTCCTCATTTGGCATCTAGACTTGGCATTGGTCATTTTCCTTAGTCAACATTTTCATATTAGTCTTCATTGTCACCTTGGCATTTGGCATCCTTTCTTGACAATTTTATCACCTTGCATTAGTCATTTCCCTTAGACAAAAGTCATTATCACTCTACATTTAACAACATCATGACATCTACCACCTTGTCTTCCCTTCAACAAAATATTGATAGGCTTGCTAGTAAAGTTGAATACCAGTTACTCTGTAGAGGTCAATACCAACAAGCCATCGACTTTAAGAGACAATTCTTCCAAATCAAAAATCAATGTCCTTCATACCAACAATCCATGAGTCCTAGTCCTCTATCCGTCTACCCTCACTACCAAAAGCCACTTAACACCATCCATGACATTAGTCCACAAAAAACATGCAGTAATCACCCTTATCCTAACTTTGACAAGGGAAACCAATTGTCCACTAGTCCATTTCAAGTCCCCACGTCATATGCTAGTCCTTCACCTATCAATCTCGTCCAAGTCTACATGCCTTGTCAACCATCTACCAACTCATGCCACGTTCCCACATCATACCATATCGATCCAGTCCAAGTCTCCACATCCCATTTTAGTCAACCTTACACCAATCTAGCCCAAATCCCCATGTCCTATCCTAGTCCTTCACATACTAGTCCATTCCAAGTCCCCATGTCATATCCTAGTCCTTCACATACTAGTCCAGTCCAAGTCTCCATGTCCTATCCGAGTCCTTCACACACTAGTCTAGTCCAAGTCTCCATGTCATATTCTAGTCCTTCACATACTAGTCCCGTCCAAGTCTCCACGTCCTATCCTAGTCCTTCATTAATTAATTATTTTCAAGTCACCCCCTCACAAGCCACATCTAGTCATGAAATTTTTTTCATTACTCAAAGGAACATCCCATTGTCTAAACTTGAGGATACGTGTCAAAATGAAATCCCAAAGCATGACCTTATAATGTCACCCTCATGTCAAGAACAAGGTAGCCCATCCCATGACCCTATCTCAAAGTACATCCAAGAAGTCCTTCAAGACAATCATGACATCCAAAATTCACCTACCCTTGACAAATATTACAATCCCAATTATATAATCCATGACAACCCCATCTTTGACCAAGACCCTACCATTGACCAAGAAATCCAAAACGATCCACTCCTTGACCTTTACGCCATTCATGATCAAACACTTGTCGACCCTATACAAGCCTCGACTTTGAAACTTTCCAAAATGAGACACTTGCCTCCATGACACACATAGATGATATTCCTCAAGAACAAGAGTCTTCCATTATGGACATATTTGCAAATGATCGAGCTATAGCTGAATTTACTGGACTCTATAACACTAACCATAACAATGGCTTCGACATCGACTTGGAAGCACCAATAGAATCATCTGAACCTAACATGTCACAAGATCAGACCAAAGATATCAGTTAGAAATATGTCCAACATGACAATGAAGCTAAGACACTTTATCAACTAGGGTCATCTATCTTTGTTAGAGTAGGCTTCCTTGCAGATGAAAAAATTCCAGGTAAAATTTTCCACATACATCATGATGGGTTAGCATCTTGCTTTCAAAATAATAAATACCCCATCGCAAACAAAATTTTTCAAAGCATGCAATATCAAGGCGAAGGACTAGGCATACATGAGCAAGGCATTCAAGAACCAATACAACTTCAGGAAAATTACAGACATCAAGGTCTTGGCTATTCCTTAGACAACAAATCAAATGATGTTAGTGAAACCTCCTCGATATTGGGGGAAACCTTGTCAGATACAAACATCAAAATGGAGTCCATGAGTAATCCTTGTCATAAGGTTGCTGCCAACACCCCATCCACCCACACCATAAACCATCATTCTCAACATCTTAAACCTTCCCTTTGGAACCAACAAAAAAAAATTCTTACAAAGTCAAAAACGAATTGTCAAAGGCCATCGAATCAAACAAAAAGACAAGTGGACAAATGAAATTAAAATGGATCCCAAAGAAAAGTGGATCAAGCAAAGAAAAAATGTCAAAAGGAAAAGTTAATTACAATGTGGAGCCACAAGACAAGAGGACTCCCACATACAACAAATGTCCACCTCCTTCAAAATGGTCATCAAGCAAGGCATCTAAAGGTGTTGCTTCCAAACGCCATCCCTCCAAAATCTTTCATCCACCATCCCAAGTTTGGAAAATAAAAAGTGATTTGTCCAAATGTCCAAACAACCTTTCCACTTCTACCATCATTTTTCATAATCCTACATCTCGTCTAAAGTCCAAAAATCCCATGTCACACATTCGTCACATCTTGGCAACAACTCTTTACCATAAGGACTCTCATGGAACTCTATCACGATGTGTGTATTCTGATAAGGCCAACTCTAGTATCAGAAAGGATCACAATGGCATCGATCAATTGTATGCAAGCGCTATGATCCTGACAAGACAACTCCTTTAGCAAGGTCATTATTGGCATATCATGGCACCAGTCTCTACATCGACACCGTTAGTGGATTCAAAACAGTTAGTGGTCATCTAAAGCATCTAGGCTATCCACAAAATCAAGAATACAAAAAAAATGAAAAATGTAAAACATCGTCACCCTGATGAAAACTTGGTGAACAGGTGTCTTGGTGACACCAAAAATAAAAATAAAAAAAGTCAAGAAAATAGTAAAGAGAAAAAAATTGTCCAATGGTGAAAACATGGCAAACAGGCGCCCTGGATAAGTACCATGATGAAAACCTGGCAAACAGGCATCATGTGTAAAATAAATCATTTATGTGGAATTTTATAGTTGGGGGCAAGTTGTCTCATTTTCCATACCTTCCTCTTGGCATTGGCATCTAACAATTTAATCCATATCATTCCCACCTATCTTGGTCTTGATGTAAAACTGGCACACATACATCATGCTTTGGAAAACTCTTGACAGGACTATCCTTCGGTTTTTCACTATTCACGAAACATCATGTCATTGCTGACATAACCTCATTATCCTTATGCGACATAGTCCTTGACAATCATATGACAATTCCCTTAGTCTCATGCCTCTCGTCCTTTACCAAGACCACTTCTCATCCTTTCATGTCTATCACCTATTTTGGCTTTCCCTTGTCAAATGGTCTAAGGATACTCCATCATCCCATCCAGTCCTAACCAAGTCATTCCAAATGCAACGAGTCTAATCCATACAAGTACATTATCCAAAATATTACTTGGCTTTGTTCCTGGCCCGACTACAGACCTCGATACTTTCGTCACATTCTCGCCGTCCTCATGTTATTTTGGGATTCATCCTTCCCATGTCAAACAACATTGTCATCACCTGTCAATTGGTATTCAACTTGACTAGGGGCACAATCATATTTGTCCTTGGATTCTCATGTGTAGGCATCAGTCACATGCATTTCTCATTATCCTCTTAAACCATTCAAAAAGACAAAAACATCATAAAATGTCTTAAAAAAGACAAAAACATCATAAAATGTCCTGAAGAAAGCCCTAAAAATAAAAAAAATGTCCTAAAGAAAGACCTAATCAAATACTCAATAAAAGACAAACAAATCAAATACTTGACAAAAGACAAAAAAAATCATAAAACAACAAAAATCCAAAAAAAATAAAAAAACATGTCAAAAACACAAAAAAATCCAAATCAATGTCACAATCCCAAAACAAAGTCAAAGTCCATCAAATCAATCAGTCTATGTCATTGTCGAACTACGTTTTCTCTGCACATTTGCTATGTAGGCAAGGCCATCAGTCGATGAGTCCCTGAGACATTAGGTCAGTCCTTTTAGGTTTGTCCAAATTAAATCATGGCATTTGTCACAATCGTTGCATCGGTCAAATAAAGAAGACATAGTTAAACTCAGACACAAGATAGTCATTCGAACGTCAACATTTCAATCTTGACCTAATAGACAACATAGTCCAATCAATCTTATAGTCAACATCAATCAACTTGCCAAAACATATTAGTCAAAACAATGTCAATCTCATCACTCTTTGGTCCTCTTCAAGATGTGTCCTTCTTGGAGTTAGACCTCATCAAAATGTCCTTTGCCTTTTTTAGGATGTGTCCTTGACAATAGGCCCCGTCAAACCATCAACACCGTCAAATTGACAAAACTCTTAAACTGTCAAAACTGTCAAACTGACAAGAAATCAATCTTTGGCAAACAAACATTGGCAAACAAAATTAAATGGCTATTAATCTTTCTGGTCTATCTTGTCTTATCTTTTGACTATTTTGTCTTATCTTTTTACTGTCTTGTCTTTTTGCTCATGCTACTAACTACCTCAAGGATGTCCCATGAAGTATTTAGAGGTGTGATGATGTCTCATGACCTATTTTATTTTCTTTGACTGTTGTCTGTGGATTATCTTGACAAAAAGACTGGGGCAACATGACCCTTAGTATGAGTTAGGACATTCCTTGTCTGTGACTGTCTGTTTTTCAAGTGGATGACCTTGCACACCTTGGTCTATGTCATACCAGGGTGTTTTTTTCCCATTTGTGTCATTTTTACTGCCCAATGATGATCCGAGTAATGTTTATTAGTTCTTTGGCAAGTTTTAAATGATTCTTTCATCTAGTTTGCATTTTCATCATCCATATCTTTCGCACTAACACTTTCTTGTCCCATCGTTTTCTAGTCTTTTCATCAATTTCAAGAGCACACCCATGTTCTTGGAACCCGTCTGTCCTCTCGAAGGGGCATACCACTACCCTCCTCGTCGTTCTTCCTCATCTTATTTTGCACTAGGGCATGTTTCTGATTTATATTCTTTGTCACAATGCAACATGCTACATTATGACAAAGAGAGGCAAAATGTAGACACATAAAAATGGCCTAGGCCTGCAAGCTCTATTTTTACCACTTTCATCCTAGCATAATTATGACATTTACTTATGTCCTTGGTCCACATTCGACTATTAATTAAATAATTCATAATTATTTAATTAATTCATATCTCTTTTATTCTTCATGATTATTAAATAAATAAATTATATATATTTATTCAATACGTCACTAAGGGTCTATTGTCCTCTTACAATTAAATAATTTTATTAATTTATTTAATTACCTTTATTCATTTATTCTTCTTGATTATTAAATAAATGAATTTTATTTATTTATTTAATATGTCACTAATTCTTATAATTAAATGAATTTATTAATTTATTTATCGGTCATAATCCTCTAAATTAAATAATTATTTTTAATTATTTAATTACCCAATTTAACATTTCCATCATTTTAAATCAATTTATTATTTAAAATGATTTCGTTTTATTAACTGTCACTTCATTTTAGTAAATAATCTGAAAAAGATTATTTATTGTCACACAAAATCCTTATTTTGAATTAATTTAATTCAAAATGGTAAGCTTCTTCCAAAAATCAAGTAATTGAGCAAATTCTTGATTTTCCAAATCTACTTTTCAGTTCAACTCTTATCTTCTTGATTTTTCGAATCTCACAAATCAAGCAGTCTTTATCTTCTTGATTTTCAAAAATCTTTATCTTTTTGGCTAATTGTCAAATTTATTCTTGACCGCGATTTGATTTTATCAAATGACATCTTGGCCACTCATTTAACAATCTTACCCTAACCCTAATTAGGGATTGTCACATGAAATCTTGACCTCTGATTTTAAGGTTTGTCAGCTTTTAATCTCGTCCGTCCGCTCAAAATTGTGTTTTCTATAAAATGTCAATTTTGCTTACAATTTAGACCACCACTTCATTACTATAGACATTCATGCTTAGATTTAACATGCACTTAGCTTATTTAATTTGATTATTTTGTCATAGGCATAGTCATTTGTCATAGTCATAGGCATAGTCTTTATTTTGTCATTCAAATCCTTCAAAGCTTGTTTAGGACATTTTCATAGTCAAAGATTGCTCACACATTCAATCTGAGGGAAATAATTATATTTGCAACAAGTTAGAAGGTAATATGAAGTTAAATCATGGAGGCTTCAACGAGTGATATGTATACTTGTTTCATTTATTTTAGTTTCCTTTGTTCTTGATAGCTTCTTTGGGTTTTATGCTTTATTGATTTGATAATCTAACAATCCAAAAATAACCCTTAGATACAGAATCATTGAGTAGGAGCAAGAAAAGGAGAAAGAAAAAAATATTTATTTTTCAGAATAGGAGGTGAAAGCACTTAAGCAACTATTAGTGGGCCAACAAGATTTTATCACAAAATTGAAATAATTTAATAAGTACAGGAACAAGAACATACCATAAGTCAGAATAGTGGGGAAACACTAGAAGAAAATACCTATAATGATTGATCTTTGCATACACCATAAGAAGATCCTTAAAGTGATGATTGACCTGAGATTAGATGTAAACCTAATTCCAAAGAGAGTCTACGAGTATCTGGGTAAATTGGTACTGGAGTCAACTCCCTATAATGTTAGTTTAGCATATGGTACCAAAATGAAGATACTAGGTGTTGGATGTTGTGGTTGTGTTGCTGATATGTGGTTGTCATTGATGTCAACACTATTAGCATTAATTCATTTGAAGCTATATATGTCGAGGATATTGAGAAAATTGTAATGGAATGAGTTGTAGGTTGTCAATGGTGAAGTGAAGTTCAGTATGTTGGTAAGTTCTATACATTGATGATTAGAGGTTGTGGACTAAAGGGTTTTTTGCTAAATGTATCTAGTTTATCCACATCGAGTTTCAGAGATTTGCGTGAAGATTTGCTTGAGTTATGAAGATTTACATTCTAACAGTTTTTTTGTTGCTTTAGTTGGTGTTGTTGATTGAATATGATATGATTTTAGTTAGTTCAGTTGTTGTGGATGTTTTTCTGGTGATCCGTGATCTTTCTAGATGTTTCTAGATCATGCTCTATCTTTGTTGCACATCCACATTGATCGTTGTGCTCGTGGTTGGTGATTTTCTCTTGCACATTCATGTTTTTCCTGTTCTTGGACAACATGGTGTTTGTAGCATGTTGTGGATCTTCGAGGAGTAATTAGTTGAAGTGTTTTCATGTTGGAGATGTTGATTTTGGTTTTCACTAAGTTGTGGCCGACCTTGGTTGATTCACATTAATAATCTTTATTGTTTTGGGTCGACAGTTTATATTCATTTTATTATTTTGTTGAAGCTGACATGTAGGGATGAAATTTCCTATTGCGGATATATATAAGTGATTGTTTATTCGAATTAATGTATGCGAGTGTATTCTGAGTGTGTGCATATGTGCAAATAAAGTCCAAATCATTTGAAGGCAGAGTAGAGTGTGAAGAAGAGTGAATAAGAGTGAAGAAATGTTCATGTGCTTAATCGGAACTGTGATAAGGCATTCACAAATGCTATTTTATTAGTTCAAATCCCTGCAAATGTAATCTGATTCTTTCTGTAAGACAGTGTGTCTTCCTTTGGGTGGTTAGCCTTGTTGTAATTGAGTAGTGAGCTCTAGGCAGTGTGCTTGAATGCATGTGCATTCCCATATTTCATTTCTTTATACTTTTAACAAGGTATAATCTTGTGGACTGACCTCCACCGTGGTTTTTCCCCTAACAGGGTTTCCACGTAAAAAATCTTGGTGTTATGAGTGTTTTTTATGTGTTATTGATTTGTGCTTTCATGGTTATTATTCAGATCTAAGAATAAGGTTATTAAACTAAATAAGTTTTAATATCTGGGACAACTGATTCACCCCCCTCTTAGTTGTCTTCCCTTGTGTTGCCAACAATTGGTATCAGAGTAGGTTCCTTGGAAGAAGTTTAACATCTTGAGGTGATCTAGGATGGCGACATACAAGAAGGATAGTCCTAGATTTGATGGAACAAATTACTCTCTGTGGAAGACTCAAATGGAGTGCCATCTAAGATGCATTGGTGAACCCTTCTAGAACATTACAAGTAATAGGTATGTTATTCCTCAAAATGGTCCTACTACTACTTCTGAGATTAGATATTTTGAGTATAATATCTGAGCTAAGGAAGCCTTGTTGAGTACCTTGATTGATTCTGAGATGACAAATGCTATGGATCTAAAGACTGCTTATGAGATCTGGAAAAAGTTGGAAACCTTGTATGAAGGTGATGCTAATGTGAAGATTGCTAAGTTGTAGAGTCTGAAAGGGAAATATGAAAAATTGAGAATGGGTGATGATGAGAACATTAATACTTTCATGCAAAGAGTGAGTGAACTTGTGTGTCGAATCAGATGTGCTGGTGGACAGATAGATGAATCAAAGATTGTTGCTAAAGTTCTTAGATCCTTTCCTGATTCTTACAAAGTCAAAGCTAGTGCTATTGAAGAGCTCCAGACTATAACAAATGTAACTAGAGATATGTTGGTTGGTAAGCTTACCATTTTTTAGTTGAGTGAATTTGGTAATTCCCTTCCTAAGGTTGAATCTACATTTAAGGCTACTAATTTTGGAAGAGATAGACAGAGATATGATCCGAGTGAGAGTTCATCTAGAAAGGCATTCAAGTATGAGGATGAAATCAGACATATTGAAGAAGAAGAAAGAGAGCTGGAAGAGCTATAAGCACTTATTGTCAAAAGAGCATCGAGAGGAAAAGGTAAGTATGAAGGAAAATATCCTCTTAAATTTTTTTCTTGCAATAAGATAGGTCATTTTGCATCAAGGTGTCTAGAAAGAACTCCCAAACCAAGACATAACAAGCCTAGATTTCAAAAGAAGTGTTACTATGTTGCTAATGAACGCGTGATAGATGATGAATCTGATAAAGGAAATAGAAGTGATGATGAATGGGTATTTTTTTCTATCAAGGAAAGTAATCCAATATCTAATAAATCTACTAGTTGTACAAATGTGGAGAAAGCCCTAGTTGCTCAAGTTGAAGGGAAAGATGAATGGGTGATTGATAGTGGATGTTCACATCATATGACAAGAGATAAAAGTAATTTTGTGAGCTTGGAAAAGTATGATGGTGGTGTTATGAGATTTGGTGATAATACAACTAGTGTGATTTGTGGCAGAGGATGCATTTCTCCTTATGGTAAGCATAATACTGATGATGCCCTGTATGTGGAAGGCTTGAAGCATAATCTTTTGAGTGTTGTCCAAATGGTCGATAAGGGATACAATCTTTAGTTCAAGGATTGAAAGTGTAGAATATTGAGTTTTGGAAATGAAATTGCATCTGGTACAAAAACTAAAGGTAATATCTTTCACTTGAGTGCTGCTAGTAAAAGTTGTTTGATTACTCAAGTTGATGAAAGTTGGTTATGGAATATGAGAATGTGTCATGTTAACTTTGATAATATTGTCAAGATAAGTTCTACTAAGGCTATGAGAGATCTACCTAAGTTGGTGAAACCTACTAATGCCATATGCAAGGAATTTCAGTTAGGAAAGAAAACTAGAATCTCATTTTGAAGAAAACAACATTGTTCAAATGAATTGTTTGAATACTGATCTGTGTGGTCCCTCTAAGGTCAGAATTTTACAAGGTTACTTCATGTTTCTTATTGATGATTACTCTAGAATGGTGTGGGTTGCTTTCTTAAGGGAGAAATTTGAAGCTCTAGAAAATTTCAAGATCTTTAAGGCTATGGTTGAGACAGAGACAGGTTTGAAGATTAAATGTCTGAGATCAGATAGAGGTGATGAATTCACTTCCGGTCAATTTAATTCCTTTTGTGAAGAACATGGAATAGACAATTATCTGCACCACAGACCCCTCAACAAAATGGAGTTGTGGAAAGGAAGAATAAAACAATTGAACATGCTTCTAGAACTATGATGTTGGAAGGAAATGTCCCTCATATCTACTAGGAAGAAGCTATGAGTATTGTTGTGTACACACTCAACCAAGTACAAATCAAAGGTGATATTGGTACAACCCCTTTTGAGCTATGGACTAGTCAAAAGCCTACTGTTAAATACTACAAGATATTTGGAAGAAAATGTTACATCAAGAGAGATGAAGATATAGGAAATTTTGATGCTAGGAGTGATGAAGGTATCTTTCTAGGTTATTCCACTAAAAGAAAGGCCTACTGGTGTTACAATAAAAGATTGAGGAAAATGGTTGAAAGTGAAAATGTCAAGGTTGATGATGACTTTGGTACACCATCTAGAACTTGTGGATATGACTCTAATGATCAAGATGACAGTACAAACAAAGGAAAGAAAGTTTAGACTAAAAATCAAGTTCAAATCATTGCAGTGAATCAAGAAGATCAAGAGGAAGGAGAAAACAGTGCAAGAGTAGAAGACATTACAGAAGAGCCTAAAGTTGAAGAACATCCTAAGAAGACTCTGAGGTATGTAAGATTGAATAATTCAAAAGATCATATTATAGGTGATAAGAACAAAGGTGTCCAGACTAGGAGAAAGATTGTTGAAGAATACTGCTTGATTTCAAAGATTGAGCCTACTAGTGTGAATGAAACATGTAAAGATGAACATTGGGTTGAAGAAATGAAAGAGGAGCTAAAGCAAATTGAAAAGAATGATACATGGATTCTTGTTCCCAGACCTAAGGATAAGAATTTCATTGGAACTAAATGGGTCTTTAGAAACAAAGTAAATGAGCAAGGTGAAGTGGTTAGAAACAAAGCAAGACTGGTATGCAAAGGATATTCATAGATGGAAGGAATTTATTTTGAAGAGACTTTTTCCCTTATTGCTAGAATTGAAGTTCTAAGATTATTTCTTGCCTATGCTACTTACAAAAACTACAAGGTTTATCAGATGGATGTCGAGTCAGCTTTTCTAAATGACAAATTGGAAGAAGAGGTGTATGTTGAGAAACCTAATGGATTTCAATTAACTGATAAGGGAGATATGGTGTGTCAATTGAAGAAATCATTGTATGGACTCAAGCAAGCCTCTAGAGCTTGGTATGCCAGATTGGACAAGTATTTGCTGAAGCTTGGATTTAACAAAGGTATTGCTAATAGTAATAAGTATTTCAAGAATGATGATAAAGACTTGATTATTGAGGTATTTGTTGATGATATCTTTTTTGGAGGAGATGATGGTTTGTGCATGAAGTTTTCTAATGAGATGTAGAATGAATTTGAGATGTCAATGATTGGTGAGATGAAATTATTTTTGGGATTGCCAATTACTCAGTTAGATAAAGGTATTTTTATATCTCAGTCCAAGTATGTGAAGGAATTGTTGAAGAAGTTTAGTATGGAAGATTCAAAGCCATTCGGTACACCCATGGTGACCAAATGCAAGTTGACAATAGAAGATGATTCTATGAAAGCAAATCAGACTAGATATAGATCAATAATTGGTGGATTGTTGTATTTAACTCAAACTAGGCCTGATATCATGAATGTTGTATGCATTGTTGCAAGATTTCAAGCTGATTCGAAGGAATCTCATGTGACTAATGTGAAAGGAATTTTTAGATATTTGAAGGGAACCGTTGACTTTGGCCTATGGTATCCTAAAGATGATGATCTTACTTTGAGTGCCTTTACTAATGATGAATGGGAAGGAGATGTAAATGACATGAAAAGTACTAGTGGTGGAGCATTTTTCTTGGGTAAGAAGCTGATTTCATGGTTAAGAAGAAGAATGTCATTTCCTTATCTACTACAGAGGCTAAATACATTGTTGTTGCTAACAATTATACTCAAGTCCTATGGATGAAACAAATGTTGAAGGATATTAGAGTTGTGTATAATAAGCCTATTGCTATATTCTGTGATAATTCAAGTGCTATCAACATTTCCAAGAATCTGGTGCTACACTCAAAGACAAAGCATATATCTATCAAGTTTCACTTTTTGAGGGAAAAGGTGAGTGAAAAGGTTGTCAGACTAGAGTATGTGCCTACTAAGGAGAAGATTGCAGAAATCTTTACCAAATTGTTGCCTAAGGATACTTTTGAGTATCTAAAAGGGAAGTTAGGGGTGATTACCCCTCCTAATTAGAACTAAGGATGCATTTCATTGCATCAATCTATGCATTTCATAGTTATATCTTGATCTAGATTGATGTTGTGGTGGCTGCTACTCAGGGGGGGTAGTCAAATGTTTAGATGCTCAAATATGTGGTTCAGAGTTTTTGTGGAGCTTAGAGATCTTTTTCATTGATGTCAAAGGGGGAGAATATCATGTGAAAAAAATTATGGGAAAAGAAGAGCCTTGTGGGAAAGAAGATCATGTGGAAGAGTTGACGAGAAAATGAGTCAGAACCTAAGGGGGAGTAAGTGTCAAGAGTTAATTGTGTTGATGGTGTTCTTCACATCATGTGTTGTCATCAATTCCAAAGGGGGAGATTGTTTGATTTTGTGGTTGTGTTGTTGATATTTGGTTGTCATTGATTTCAACACTATTAGCATTAATTCATTTGAAGTTGTATATGTCGAGGATATTGTGAAAATTGTAATGGAATGAGTTGCAAGTTGTCAATGGTGAAGTGAAGTTCAGTATGTCAGTAAATTTTGTACATTGATGATCAGAGGTTGTGCAATAAAGGGTTTTTTGTTGAGTGTATCTAGTTTACCCACGTCGGGTTTCAAAGATCTGCATGAAGATTTGTTCGAGTTATGAAGATTTACATTCTGACAAATTTTCTTTTGCTTTAGTTGGTGTTGCTGATTGAAGATGATGCAATTTCAGTTAGTTCAATTGTTGTGGATGCTTCTTTGGTGATTCGTGATGTTTGTGGATGTTTCTAGATCATGCTCTATCTTTTTTGCATGTTTGCATTGATCGTTGCACTCATGGCTGGTGATTTTCTCTTGCACATTCATATTTTTCCTGTTCTTGGCCAACATGGTGTTTGTAGCATGTTGTGGATCTTTGAGGAGTAATTAATTGAAGTGTTTTCATGTTGGAGATGTTGATTTGGGTCTTCACTAAGTTGTGGCTGACCTTGGTTGATTCACATTAATAATCTTTAGTGTTTTGGGCTGACAATTTATATTCATTTTATTATTTTGTTGAAGCCGACATATAGGGAGGAAATTTCCTATTGTAGATATATATAAGTGATTGTTTATTCAAATTGATGTATGCAAGTGGATGTCGAGTGTGTGTGTATGTGAAAATAAATTCAAAATCATTCGAAGGCAGAGTAGAGTGTGAAGAAGAGTGAAGAAATGTTCATGTGCTTAACCGGAACTGTGATCAAGCATTAGTAGATGTTATTTTATCAGTTCAAATTCCTGCAGATGTAATCCAATTCTTTCTGTAAGACAATGTGTCTTCCTTTGGGTGGTTAGCCTTGTTATAATTGAGTAGTGAGCTCTAGACAATGTGCCTAAATGCATGTGCATTCCCATATTTCATTTCTTTGTACTTTTAACAGGGTATAATCTTGTGGACTGACCTCCACCATGGTTTTTCCCCTAACAGGGTTTCCATAGAAAAAATCTTGGTGTTATGAGTGTTTTTGATGTGTTATTGATTTATGATTTCATGGTTATTATTCATATCTAAGAATAAGGTTATTAAATTGAATAACTTTTAATATCTGGGACAACTGATTCACCCCCCCTCTCAGTTGTCTTCCCTTATGTTGCCAACACTAGGTACCTGGAGCAATGTCAAAGTTAGTGTAAAAGGGGTAAAACAATATGTGGAGTTTGAAGTAGTCACCATGAAAGAAAATTTTGATTCATTTGATGCATTGTTAGGGGTGAGGTGGTTTGTAGACTCTTGAGGGATAATAGATGATAGGAAGGAAGAGATATCATTTTTGGACAATAAAAGAGTGGTCCACTTACCCCTAAGTAAAAAAGAAGAAGAATCCTACATAGAAGAAGTCAATGTGGAGGAGTATGAGGACAATGACAAGACCATAAACAACATAGCTACAATACCAAAAAATGAAACCGTAGAAGAGCCTAATTCTCAAGGAGAAATTAAGGTCAATGACATTGAAGGGAGTACCAATATTGAAGCTATACTATAGGCCTAGCTGTAGAACAAACAAGAGGCATATTCTCATAGAATCTTCAATTCCTAGAGAATATTTATGATAAGAAAGACACTAACAGAAGAAGGAAATGTAGTGCAAGAAATGTGTG
>VDFB02382415.1:0-25658 GCA_007258455.2 Sequoia sempervirens | reverse complement strand
CCACTACAAATCCACACATTGCCTAGTGGCAAGATTGTAGGCTCTAGCCATAGTTATTATTAATTCAAGACATTGGACTAATAATGGGAAGATAGCAACATGTGCAAGACTAGATTGGACAATCCTTTGTGTCCTTCCCGTTACCTCTTCCCTAAATGTCTCCAAGAGTAGCTCCTCATAATTGTATGTACCTAAATTGGTGTTGATCATGTCTGCCCAATCATAATCAAATTTTCTAGCAGTAAGAGTGGCCTCCCTGTGTTTGTACCTTAGAGTGTAAGGAAGCTGCTCCACTTTTATCTTCTTTAGCTTACCCCCCTGCCTTGAAGTTTCTGCAGGCTGGCTCCTTTGAGAAGCCTCTTCTGATGCTCTAGAGATCTTTCAATTTCTACAATAAACTCCTGTATTAGATGAACAAAAGACATAAAAGTTAATATAACAATCAACATCTATCTCTACCTCCTTGGAACAAAGTTTATACTTAGCCTAACTTCTAACTTCATCAAAGGTAGAACCACAAAAGAATAAGAAATGAAGAAACATTTTAGTATAAAGGGGGACGAGACTAGAATCAGAATATAAACTGAACTCGAAACTAATCACTAGTTCCTAGTTCAACCCTCACTCTAGTTTCGATTCTGCTTAAAGGCAAGTATGAAGACCAATTTCCACCATAACCGAAAGCGGGATCATTTTGGGAATGAACCCCAATCAAACATTAATGGAATGAAAATAATCGCAAGTCCGCTTCCGCCAGTTTTAATATGAAATAGAATACCTTATTGAAGACATGGTCACATGAATCTAAGGACTTGGGTCACATGGGCCTACGAGGAAAAACAAACAAAGGGGTTTAATGCTACCCCTCAATTGTACAAAGACCAATTTTAAACCTAGGAAAAGACATTTTGTAAAGGTAGTCGAGAAAAACCTAGTTTGCACAACACACCGACTTAGAAAATTAGGGCATCACAAACCCAATGCGGAAATAAAAGAGTTGACACAAAATTGAAACTAGAAGGGTTTCCAAATGAATTCTAAAATATTCAAGTAAAAAAACCCCAATAAACAGAAACCCTAGTTAAATACTAGGGCATGACAAAACACACCTGCCACAAAAGCTACAACAAACGGAAAGCAAACAAATCCAAATGGGAAAACATAAAAAGACAAAAAAAGAAACCAAAAGAAACAAGCAACGAGTGAAGAATTCGTGTAGAAGAAGATTTTGTGAACGTGCTAAAACATGACAAGAAAGAACAACAAGAAATCGATGACATAACAACAAGAAATGGGAAAAGAAGGAAACTCACAAGGAAAGATTGAAATCTAATAAAGATTTGCTCCATGACATGCCTCTACAATCAAATTGCTCCTCTCGAAGTTCTTTTGGATTTGGTTCACTTAAATGCTTTAGATAACAAAGATAATGAGTCAGTTAAACATAATTAGGATTTTAAAATCACTTCGCGCGTGTGAGGAGGCTGCAATTAATGTCGTTAATACAGTAGGTCAGAGGCAGAGCAAACAATGCAAATAAATAGTTAACTCCCGTGAACATCAAAAGCAGGGCAGACATGGACTCGGGTCTGAGATAGCATAAAGAACTTTTAGCAAATCCCTTACCTAACTCTAAACCTGGCTCTGGTTCCATGACAAAGACAAACAACGAAGAAAGGAAATGGGGGCAGAATCAAGACCAAAACCGGAACTGGAACTTTTACAAAGTTCAAAGTTCGGTTCCAATTCCGGTTTCACTCCTGACCAAGGAACAAGAAACGAAACAAGGACAACAAACACAACGGGAAGCAAGACTGGAACAAAAACCAAATCGGCCCGCACACTAACAGGGACAACAACACAAAGCAAACTAGCGGAGTCGAGATCAGAGCAGGAACAAAATCTAGAAATTTTAGAAAGTTCCAAGTTCTGGTACCAATTTCGCTTCCGCTTCTGCTCAAGTAAAACAAAAAGCAAGGAAAACGACAAACAACTCAAGGGAGAAATAGACTCGAGAGTGCAAGACACACCAATAAACAAATAAAAGAACAAAGAAGGGAGGCAAACACGGAACCAGAATGAATCCTGGACTTGGAACCAAACCAAAAGTTTCAAGTCTAGTTTCCATCCCGATTCCGATTTCGGCAGACAAAAAGAAACAAGGACTTAGGAGCAAAACAAACAACTCCTAAGACCCAAACACAGCCAAAGGACAAAAAAGAACACAAGGGGGACCCATTTTGTTCCAAAAATAATAATGGGGTGGTTATGCAAGGCATAACAGGTCCTCCACCCTAATCCCTCAACCCTCAACCCTATACTCTCAACCCCTATCACTTTCTCTCTATCTATACATCTCACCTCTCCCTCCCTCCTCTCTCCTACCCTCTCTAATTGTCTCTATCTACCCTCTCCCTCTTTCTATGTACCTCTCGTTCAATCAATCCCTACCACCTTGTATGGCTCCCTCTATCTCTCTCTCTCTCTCTATATCCCTCCCACTCTCTCCCACTCCCACTCCCCCTCTCTCTCATGTCTCTCCCTCCCACCTCCTCTCTGTCTCAGGTATCTCCCTCTAGCAACCTAACTAGGTAACTCTTTGTCTCTCTCTCCCCTCTCTCTATTTATCCCTCCCACCCTACCTAGATAATTCCCTCTCACTCCACCCCCATCTCTCTCTCCCTCTATTAGGTCACTCCCTCCCACAACCTCTCCCTCTCTCAGGTCTCTCACTCACACTCCCTCTCTCTCCCACTCTATCACTCTCACACTCCCTCTCACTACCTATCTCTCAAGGACCTCTCACCCCCATCACACTCTCAAGTCTCTCCCTTTGGCACCCTACCTACATAACTCTCTCTTTCTCTCTCTCTCTCTCCCTCTCTCTCCCTCTCTCTCACCTCCTTCTCCCACCCCTCTCTCTCAATTTCACTCCCTTCTTTTATCCCTCCCACCCTACCTAGCTAAAGTCCCTCTCACTCAATCCCTTTCTCCCACTCCTTCTAAACTCTCACTTCATCCCTTTTTATCCCTCACCTCCTCACAATTCTCTGGGCATTCCCTTTGAACCCTACCTACATAACTCTTTCTTCTATCTCTCCCCTCTCTCTCACTCCCTTTTTATCCCTCCCACCCTACTTCCCATGTCCTCACCAAGAACCCTTATTCCCACTCCCTCTCTCTAAAACTCTCACTTCCACCCCCCTCTCTCTCTCTCTCCCCCCTCCCTCCCTGCCCCTCCCCCTCCCTCTCCCACCCTACTTAGACAACTCTAGATCTCTCTCTCTCTCTCTCTTAAAATTCTCCCTCCCTCTAAAGACATACATACATACAAGCATAATAAATATGTACATACAATCCTACATACATACAAGCATACATGTACATGCACGTATATACAATCTTACATACAAGTAGGCATACATTCAATAAACATGCATTGATACATACATACATACATGTGCATACAAACGTACAAATATATAAACATACATTCAATATGCATTTAACACAAAGCAAGACATAACGCGAGCGTGTTATACTGCACTCACATTATGCCTTGCTAGACATGCTCCCCACAAACGAAAAAAAACCACGCCAAAACTGAGATATAATGCGAGCGCGTTATATCTTTCTTTGGGAATCCCCAAGCCTTGGCATTGGTATTTGCCTTGGAATACCAACCCAAAGGCTTGGAGGGCATTCCCAACGACTAGAGATGTGTTTTTGCAATTCTACAATATTTCACATAATTGGGTTTGTGCTCACCGCCAGGATTGTACGTGGTTCAATATCAAACAAATTGAACATCTGGGTAATGTCAGGTTCTCTCTTAGTTATCCAACGATGTGATTTTTTTCACTTTCTAACAATGTTAAGTCATTCATCCATAATTTTTTTGTTTGTATGTCTCTTTTTTGGCAAAAAGCAGTGTTTGGTGTTTTTTTCGTTATAAATTAACCGTTCATCAAAATTTCAAATAAATTACATTTTTAGAAACTAGACTCCATTCTTCAAATTTAAAAAGAAAAAATTTAATTAGTTTCCAAAATTTGTAGGGGTAGCACGGCCAAAATTCTATTTTTTAGGAAGTGTCCACTTTGAAAATTAGTAAAAAACAAAATATTCATTAAAAAATTATTAGAAAAATTGTGCATCAACTACATACTGTTAGCTAACTTTTGATTGTAGCGATTTTCAAAATACTAAAAAAAAGTTCACCATACAAGGGTCGTACAAGAGTTGCTATGTTATGTTTTTCTCACAAAAACAACACCAATTTGTGTACGTCCCTCATTTGAACCCCTTAATCTCAACTATTTTCAAAATAAATTAGTGGCTTAGAAAGTAGACTCAGAGCAATTGAATCCTTCTTTTTGTCCATCTCAAATTTTTGAGTGTAAGTATCCTCAATTTCACGTCCAAGGTTAGTATTTCCTTATTTCAAAAAAAAAGTGGCCACTTAAGCCCCCTTTTTGGGAACCATCTTGGTTCACTTACCCCCATCTCCTCATTCATTACCACTTTCCAAGACTCCACATTATTCATACTTGTAGCTTCCTTTACATTCCTAGGCTCATAAGTCTTAGTAATCAAAGAAAAATGCATCTACAATTAGGAAGATTATATATGTCTAATTTTTGTTTGTGTTGAGTGGACCTCCTCAAGAGATGAGGTGGTGATTATACTTGCTCTTCATAACTCTCAAATCTATCTAATATCTCCTCCTCTTCAAATCTTTCATGGGATTCTTATTCAAATTTCTTATTCAAATTTCTCAATTTTTGGGGATAGGTGAACACATCTCTCTTTTTATCATTTTCTAGTTGTAATATAGTGTAATAAGGCTTAACTTCTCTAAGGTAACACTTGTACTATAGAGTGTTCAAGTAATGAATATAATAATCCCTATCAATATTCTACAATCACATACACAGAAGTTGAGGAATGACAACATAATTTAAAATGCATATAATGTTTAGTTAAATTTTAATGTATTGAGGAGATGGCCTGGGGAAAAAATTATAGATAATGTCCTATATCTAATGGGCACATAGTATTGAATTTATGTAAACCATGTAACAACTAAAAATAAAAGGGGTACCTTAATCAAAATATATCTAAAGACCATATTCATTTAGGCAGACACATAAACCAAGTTCTACATATGCAAATGAATTAACACATAAGTTGCAAAAATTTATAAGAGTCTACTCATCAATCTAATAATAAACCACTATATTCCTTTATTTATGTTGAAAATATACATTTCAAAGGATTTGGAATGATTTTATGATCTTTTGGTCGATCAACTAATCTAAACCTATCAAGGCAATATACCCAAATATTTCTTGAGACACTCCAACAATGTCAGATCTACTAATTATATCCTTTCTTCAATGTTTACAACAATGCTATTACATATTTTACACAAACCCATAGAATATATTAACAAAATCACGATACCCATCAAAAAATGGAAACTCAAACCCTAGAGTTCACTACGATATTTTATACTTTCTAGCTTTGTAACTGTTACTTTTCCTATTTTTCCATCGATCAAATGAAAATATTTTTTATTTTCAATACCCTATTTGAAGAATATCATATTTGTAATAAATGTGTCATGATTGTGGATAACATGCTACAAATAACACCCATACCCATTAGGTGCCTTTTCCCTAACTTGCTTCATAAATTACATTGCAAATATATTTGGATACACTAGAAAATGTGGGGGAATGTCCTTCCTTGATATGTAGGTGTTCTTTTCATTAATGTTGTAGTTATTTTTGAAGTGTATGCTAAGAAAAAACTTATGAAGTTATTGGAATAGTGGTTGAGCTTCACTTGCTACATTAAAAGAACAATCAATATTTTTCCTTTTTTAGTTATTGGAAGTGTGTGGATCTGTACCCATTATGATGAATAATCATTTTTGGGTAGGAAAATCTTATCTATAAGGTCTCTACATCATATTTGGTTATTAATGGAAGTGTTGGATGCATTGGTGGTAGGTGGGAGCAAGCTCCAAGAGTTTAATACTGCTATAGGTTATTAGTGCCCTTTTTATAATTTTAAAATATTAATTTTATTTGCCCTTTATCTGCTATGTCAAAGATTTTAGCCTTTTGTGAACCATGTTGCATTGTTGGTAGAATGGAAAATATTAGAACTATGTTGCACTTTTGGATGGTTCATGAACTCACAAACCATGTGACATTTAAAACATTGCCACTTTCTTCTTCATCCCTCTTCGTTTCACTTTGTCAAAAATTTGGACCTTGTCAAAACCATGTTGGAAAGTTCAAGGAATTGTGAACTCTTTGGCATCCATTCACACACTATCTTCATACCAAAGATTTTGGCCTTTTTGGAACCATGTTGAAGGTTCAAGAGGTTCTTGAACCTTCAAAAAATCTGACACAATACTTAGTCTTTTTTTCTTTTACATTAGAGAACTGGGCAACATTTTAAATTGTTAGGGTTGAATGTTCAAGAGTATTAAGGAAGTCATACTAGTAGAAATATGGGAAAGATATTGACTCTGAAGAAGCAAATGAAAGAATCAATAAGGTTTAGGAGTTAGAAATACCTTAGAAGAGGTGTCAGGATGAAAGGAAGTTCACCAACTCCAACAAAGAACACATAATTTTTTTCATGTGAAATGAACTTTGAAGGTTTGGGGAAGGGATGAAAGCATGATCTAGTTTGAATGTCTAGTGTTGAAATAATTGAATTCAATAATATGTTTTGGAGGTTAGAGATCACAAATGTGATGGGAGTAGTATGAATGGAGGATCAAGTATGAAACTTCAATGATATAAAATATTCAGAGACATTAAAATATTTCAGATTTTGGATGATCGAAATGTGATAGTAATGATAGGGTTGATAGGTCGACAAAATTCACATAAACACATTTTACAAAGACTTAGTATGGATTGTTAGGATTAGGTGGAAGGGCATGCTATGAAGATGAAAGTCAAAAACCCGATAAACAAAAGGAAAATAGAGATGGAGAGGATGATATATCAAGATGGAAAACCTTGAATGTTTGAAACTTTAATAACATCTAAAAATTAAGGAAATGACCCAAACACACCTAACACTTAGAAAATTTTGGAAATTTTGTAATATTGGACACATAGTGAGCACAAGGGGATGACACAAAGTAGCAACTTAAGAATCACTTTGACATAAAAAAACCCACTTATACTATCTCAAATCAATTATAAAGGGTGACCTATCACAAAGCAACTATAACATAAGCAAAAAATAGAGAAAGAGTGTTGGTGTAAATAAAGTCTTGTACCTAGTTCATTCATCACTATGGGACTTATTTACACATGTTAAGTTTACTTAGGTCCTAGGAAGGAATGTTTCTAGAAGGTGTTAGTTATCATTAGTTGTTATCTTATCCTTTGACAACTACTACATGTGAACCTAGGTAAGTGTGATTAGTTGTCTCATGTCATATGATTAAGACACTTGTCATAATCCTACGACATCTTGCATCTCACCTTGGCTATATAACCAAGGGGTTTCTCTCATTTGTATTCCATCTCAAATCATCTCATATCATTGACATTGAATATAGTTTATTCTTGTCATATGCATATTCTCTCTTTTTGTGCTTTCCATTTGGTCCATAGATCTTGGCATCCATAGCCAATTCTAACACTATGTCTCCTATCTTGATGCGAAACAATACATACACAAGTGTAATAGGGAAGGGATCTATTAGCTTTGGGGACAACACTTTTCAGGATGTCTTGTGTGTTCCTCATTTGATGAACAATCTTCTTTCCATATATTAGATTACACATGGTGGAGATGGGAGAACTATGGAGTTCACACCTGATTGGTCATCATTCAAGACTTGGAGACTCAAGAGATCATTGCTACTGGGGTGGTTGATCATTCATCTCGGTTGTATACCTTTGCACATTTTGCTTCTGATGGTGATATTGTTCCTTTGACTGTTGATCGTATGAACCATGATTTAGAGGAGACATTTGGATTTTTGAACTTGGCAGTTCTCACATCAGATCCAGTTCTCGAGTCATGTATTTCATCTCCTCCACCTACTTTTACAGTTGATGATGCTTGCAATTCCACATTTTGGGTTCCTTGTGATTCAGTGCAACAGGATATACATAGTCTTCCAAATATAGCTACTTTGGATGACTTCTTGACAGGTATTTCAGACTTGTTTGTGGAGTCTCATCTTGTAAATTTGGAGGACACCATTGATGACATTCATCTTCTCTTTGATGAAGATGCACCTTCTTCAGTTGTTGTGAGGGAACACCTTGAACCTCTTGTTCATTCTCTACATGATCATCCTTCGTAGATTGACATGAGTGTGGATACTTTTGGACAACATTTGGAGGAGGCTTCTTTGTCTTTAGAAGGGATATCTGTCTTTGGATCATGTTGTATATTCATCTCTACTAGATGTTGGATTGTCCTCTTCAACATTGTGGCCTAGAACGCTTGTTTGGAGTGTGTCAACTTTTGACATCGACATGGAGACACTTGAGCATGCTTCAGAGACATCATCCACCATTCATCTTCTTGACATCCTGCATACATCCATGGTTTTGTTTCTTCCTAAGGGGAGGAACGTTGTTCGACGAGATTGGATCATCTTCAACATTCAATGTCGAGCTTCTACCATCATTGTAGGAGACTTAACATTGAGGGGGGGCTTCCTTGTCTCTCTTCTACTTCTCTCTTATGGGGGGTCTTTTTCCTCACATGGGGTTTTTACCTTCTCATTCTTCATTGAGAGAATTTCTATTTTGTATTTCATCTCTCTTTTGGGGAGGAGTTTTTTCCCACTGGGTTTTCTCCTTTTCTCCATTTGTGAGAGATTACATTGCATGTACATGGGTACCTAACATGGCCTAGTAGTCATGACCCATCATCATCTTTGTGTTATTTGCATAATAATTTTCTACTCCCTAAGTTGTACTTAAGGGGGGGGGTGTTGGTGTAAATAAAGTCTTGTACCTAGTTCATTCATTACGAGGGGACTTATTTACACATGTTAAGTTTACTTAGGTCCCAGGAAGGAATATTTCTGGAAGGTGTTAGTTGTCATTAGTTGTTATCTTATCCTTTGACAACTACTACATGTGAACCACCTAGGTAAGTGTGATTAGTTGTCTCATGTCATATGATTAAGACACTTGTCATAATCCTATGACATCTTGCATCTCACCTTGGCTATATAACCAAGGGGTTTCTCTCATTTGTAATCCATCTCAAATCATCTTATATCATTGACATTGAATATAGTTTATTCTTGTCATATTCATATTCTCTCTTTTTGTGCTTTCCATTTGGTCCATAGATCTTGGCATCCATAGCCAATTCTATCAAAGAGAACAAAATGGAGAACCAAAAAACTCCAGTTTACATTGAGCTCCACCATATTATATATATAGCCTACCACATCTAAGCAATCTCCTTAGTGTATGAACTCAAAGACCACGACTCTCCTCAAGGCTCTCATATTCCTAAATGATCTATGTGTTCACATGGTCCAATGTCATAGTGAATAAATTGCATTCGACCATGTGTCCCTATGGTGACATGTAATTGAGGGTGTGGTAAGCTTACCATGTTAACAAAAATAAAATATTTTTTTCTAAATAAAAAAAGATTGATTATATTTTGAGATCAAATTTCTTGCTTGGGTTTAATGAATTTTAATTTGGTTGCAAGGCCTTAATCATTACAGTTGTTATCAAATTACTTCAATTTAATATCTATCATGTGCATGATCTCATTTTGTTTGTCTAGGGTTATCATCCTTTGTTCCTAATCATGTTGGAGATAACAAATAAACAAATGAAGATAAAATTTGGTTTGTTCGATCTAAGAATTTACTTTGGGTAGGTGGGTTATCCATGTGAGGCATCCCAGGAAAACATTTAGGTGGGATTATTGTTACCTGCACAATTATAAGTGTGAATTTAGAGGCTCAAAACTTCGAGAATGATATGTCATGTCTTCTTAGGACTCTTTTTATGAAGATCATACATGAATATAAATCTTTTCTTGGACATTAATTGTAATCTAATAGAGTTTAATAACATAGGTAAGAAACTTATTGACCTATGTAAATTATAAATCCTATACAAACCATACAATCTAATTGTAATCTAATTTGGGATAACTCAACAATCTAAAACTTATTCACATTAATTTACGAAATTAGAATTTGTGTAAGGATAGGTAGTGTTTATTAGAGAATTTGTAGAATTGTGAGGGTCAAGTTCTCTTTAGTTAGATGAATTAATTTAATGATGACCTAAACCAAGGTTGATAACAACAAGCAAGCAAGCAACATGCTCTCAAGACAACAATACAATATTGAAGAACATTTCTTTTATCCACTTGTAATTGAATTCATATATGTGCTTAATAGATCCATAAACTATTCTTGGATGATTTGTTCCAACTAGGGTTAATCTTTAAATGCACTACTTTAGCATGTGATTTAGACAAATCATATTTTAGCTAGCTCACAATGATAAAATTAAGAAAAAAAAGGTAACTAAAATATAATTTAAATTTTGAATTTTTAAAATGTGGGGTTTAGACACACAGAACAGGATTGGTCCAAATTAGTACTCATGTTTATAAATAATGCAGAAAATGAAATATTTAGAAATGGGCTCAATTTTTGAGATGAGTGATGTTAAAATCGAAATGGATAATCATATACCAACTTCCATATAAAATAGACCACCTTACACACTAAATGTATTAAAGATAACTTAATCATTATAGACCCGATCAAAGAAAAAAATAGTACAAATATAATGGCGGTATGAATGGTAGTGGTAAGGACTCCCATCACCAACGGCTAGTGCATAACAATATGAAATTCAAATAAAATTTTTACCAATAAAAGCTCATGTTGTATAAGGTTCCTTGAAAAGAAAAATCAAGAATATCAAGGAGAAATTATTATTAGGCTATACATAAAAGAATTCCAACTTGCAATCTGTCATTTGAGGTGAAATTTGGCCAAAAGCAGCATAACCCTAACCTGATTCCTGTAGACGCTCTGCCCTACATGTGACAAGGATAAGCGGTAAGATAGACAAGCAGGAATTTTGGTTTAACGGGGAGTGAATTGAAATAAGCCTTATAATTTTTTGTACAAAATGAGCAGCCATTTCGGGCGATTATTTCAAAAATCAAATTCAAGCGTCTCCCTGCAATGCGGAAACGCCCTGCAATCCTCAGTCGTCAGCCTGCGAGACAAAGTTTTTCTCCTCGACGCGGGCCTTGCAACTCCCATCGCCTGCACGCATGACGAGCTAACCAGAGTCCCCGCCAACCATACCGCCAGGTTCATCAACAGGGTAGGGTTTCTCGATGTAGCAGGTGGCAATTCCAGGTCAGCAGCCGGTCTAAGCAAGGCAGGCCTTGCCGACATCAAAATGGGGGGTCAATTGCCGGGCTCCAAAATTCTGGAGAGATTATTTGTGGATATCGTGGCGGGGGATGAAGTGGCAAAAGGTCGCGCAACAATGAGATTGAATGACATAGCGGGGTTTGCGGATTCCGTTGCCGGGGAGCCGCAGATTATATCTCCTTACAAATTCAGGCAGCATAGGGCTTGGATCGAGCTGAATAAGTATTGGCGGAGGAATAAGAAGGTCCAGGGCGTTGTTCTTGGGAAAGTGAACAGAGGTTATGCCGTGGCCGTTTCGGGCTTCGTGGCGTTTCTTCCGCAGAGCTTGGGGAGGAATAAGAGGATTGTTGATAAGTTCGTCATTGATGAGCTTAACCCCAAGTCGATGAATTTTGTGGTGAAATAGGTTGCTACAGGTAATTAAATTGTTATGTTTTAAATGGTTCCCTTATTGATGGCGGAGCGATACAATAATTGGCATTTTTTTCCCTATTGGATTTTGAAAGAGATTCTGGTTATGAGTATTCTGTTATTTAGGTTAACTCGTTTTTTTGTTGCTTGTTTTATTCTCTTATTGCTGGTAAAAACAGGATTGTTGATTTTTTCTTTAATTGATCAGGTTTTCCCTTAAGGTAAACATGATATGTTTTGCTCGTTTTTTCCCCCTAAAAAATGAATCTCCTATTGCTGGTAGAATGTATTGCCAGAGAAAAATATTAATGGCCATCCCCTTTTGCTGTTGATTGGAAAGATATTTTTAGTTGTGTGGGTATTCGGTTCTTGAGGCAATAGAACAGTTGGTACATCCACGTCAAGTTGCTTTGTTTTTACATTCCACAACTTAATTGCCCCTTGGAGTTAGGTTGTTTGTGCACAAGAAGGCACAAGTTGGATGCACATAATCTACCTCCTTGGCCTTTTTTTGATGCCAATTGATTGTGTTTGAACTTTGACCAATTGGGTGAAGGGGTATGAATTCCAGTTCTGCCCAGGTGAAGATGAATTGACAGCTTGTTGAGGCAAAGTTATAGAGTTGTAGTTATTGTAGTGTAAAAAAGTCTATACGCTTACACTTTTACATTATGTTTTTGGCACCCTAATTTATTGGACTTAATTAAGTTTTTAATTTACTAAATTATGCATTCCAAAGCTTGATTTTACTGTTTTCGAAAGGGGAACCAATATTAAACAAATGTATTCAATCATTAAATTGCCCTAGATCAAATGTGTCCTAGAAAATTGGGCCAGGACCCAAGGGCGAATGGGTCCCCCTCCTTAGCCAGGACCTAAATTCAAATATGTTATTGCGGCATTTTAATGTCCAAAATTCAAATATGAAGTGCCGGCTTTAGAAATCTAATTTTCGGGAAATGGGATAAACACCTATAAATACCTCAACTTTTTATAATTTGAAATTTAAGACACACAATTGAGCAAATACTATTGTCAAGAGCATTATTGAGTAGTTCAAGAGCAGCATATCACAGTTTATTACAACAATTCAAAATCCAACATCATGTCAAAGTTTATGTGGGTTCATATTGTCTTGTGAAGGCTAACATTGTTATAGGTCTCCAAGCATTCAAGCAAATCAAGCAAGCAAGATCCAAGATCCTTGAAGAGATGTGTGTGTCTTTAGTCCTTCAAGGAAGCCACTGAAAGGTGGTGAGTTGCAGCATTGTGTTCATTCATCATTTCCTTCCTTTCCATTCAAGGTTTTATCATTGACATTGCCATTGTGGAAGTGGAAACACTAACACGGGGTTTGATTGAGGAAAGCCACTATATGGCACAACATTTCCTCTTTTTGTGAATGTGTAGGTTGCAGGTTTGAAGTGGATTGAAGAGAGCTCAAAGATCCATTTTGCATTGTTGTATTTGTTGTCATCAACCTTGTCAAGACACGGAAACCCACCTACAAGGTTTATTTACAACATTCCAATTGTGGGATAGGCATAAAATAAAAGCTCAGATTTGACATTAGAGGACCCAGAAAGTTGAGTGGGACACCCTTACAAGGACTCAATAGCCACATGGCGACCCAATTCTTGTAGGCACACCAGAACCAATTTTTTTGGGTAGGTACATATCAGTCTGCACCTTCTAGATCTGCTGGATCTTGAGCGTTTCTATTTATTAGTTGTCAGATAATTACATTTATTGCATTAGGTCATATAGTTCAATTAGGGCAATCATTTCCAAATCATTCCTATCCTCAAAAAGATGCAGATCCAGGTCGAATTGGCTCACCATTGAGGTTGATAATCAATCTATTCACCTTGTTGATTTGTATCCCATTGAAACTATAGAAATGATAAAATACACCCTAAGTCTTGGTACATTCAACTTAGGGTGTACCAAATTTTTATGTTTCAGTCATAAAATTTTAAATCAAACTTCAAACTTGAAGAAAAATTATTTCAAAAATGAAAACAAATTCAAATTTGGAAGGTTAAAAACTTTTTGAAATAAAATTTTTGAATCACAAGAGGCTGTAGGTGTAGGAATGCTTTTCCATGTAAGTACCACCAAGAGCAAGCATCCTTTTTATACTGGTTAGTTGTCACTAAGATTGGAAAGACTTTGACTAGTGGAGGCAACAAAATCAGCAAACTTACTTGTAACTATATCCTCCACATTAGGATCATGGAAAAGTGTAACAAACACTAGCTTGTACCCTTTGTTGACTTCCACATCTTTGTATTGTGGCACCCTCCTTGGCAAAGAAATATTCTTCAAGTTATAATATTTGAGGTCAATGCAAATGCAAGATGTGGTGGGGCAGTCATATTGTTCCACCACTCAACAATAATTGTCTACACCTATTTGAAGGATGTTTCTTTAGGATCTCATTCTTTTGAAATTTATGAAGATCTTCATTTTTTTAATCTAAGAAACTGGTTTTGGTATGGGTGTAGGTATGATATTTTTTTTTTCCCTTGGGTATGGGTAAGGGTTTGGGTACATGTATGTATGCATGTATAATTACGCTGAGAGGCGTATTACAATGGCATCCACCAAAAAGCAAAATTCAATGTAAGGAAAAACTCTTTAGCTTGAATTTGACGTTCAAATGACATGCAACTGGCATAACTACATTCATTGTGTGTAGACGTCTTTTCAAGCAGATTTAAAGCAGATTTAAAAACGGTTTTAAATGGATTTGCTATCTTTGTTTTACATAGACAATGTGAAAACCCCTCCACTGCAAAAATATGAATACAAATTTAAAGAAAGAATAAAATATTCTTATCTACTCTAAAATACTTGTTTTTTATATCATAATCAATTTTATAATGATTTCATTTTTATTATTATTAATACTCAAATTTAATATTAATAATTATAATTAATTTAATTATAGTAATTAAATGTTTATAATTGCAATAGGCGCCTGATAATGATAACTCTCGGTGTATTTTATATATATTAATATTTAATAAATGTATGCTAGTATAAACCAGTGATACTCATACTTGCCAATAAAAACATATTTAAATACCTGATTTGCAAAATTGAAAATACTTGTAAATTTATAATTCGGTGATTTGTCAAATGTCAATACACAATGAAAATTACAATCAATTTTTAATAATCTTCATATTGCTCTTCATTAAAAGCATCAAAGTCAACATTTGGTTCAATTTCATTTGAACCACAATGAGCTACAATGCCACTTCCACTAGCCATGTACTCACTGTACAAGTTGCCTTATCTAAAAATATTTTTGGCAAGTTGTTTAACAATGATGTCCAAGTCAAAACACTCAAGAGTTAGATCCCAATTCCTAATCACCTCGTCTTTGTAATCAAATTTTTTACGTGATGAGAGATCTTTATAATTAGTGGGGTTTGGGAGTGGAGACCCCAATGGGGTTGAGGGGTAGCACCCCTCATGGGGTCTAGGGGCAACGCCCCCAATAGGTTGAGAGGCTTCACCCCTTGTGGGGTTTGGGGGTAGTGCCCTTATCATGTTCCTTGTCGCGATATAGGACAGGGTTGAGGGGTAACGCCCACACCACCAAGACCAAATTAAGGCCTTTGAAACCACACAAACCTTCACGACACATGCCATTTTCACCCTTCTATTACTTAAGGGTGAAATTAGGTACATAGACACTTTTTTGTTTATAAAAGAGTTTTAAAAGAATAACTTCTTTTTTTATTTTTTTTGGGCAGCCCTTGGGTCCCTTTGGGTTTCCCTAGGGTCCCTCTTGGGCACCCTGGGAGGGTTCTTGGGTGAACTCAGAGGGAAACTAGCTCGAGACTTGGACTCAAACTATACCCATACAGGTACGGGGGGTTTGAGAGAAACCTGCTTACATAATTTTTAATCATTGAGTTGATGCCTTTGTATATCATTTCCAAGAACGGCTGATAAATGTCAACAAAATAAATCATACTCAAAATGGGCTCAATAAAACTAAGATATTCCACATGATCCCACCATGTGTCATCTAGGATCATTTGCTTAACATTCATTGCCACACAATCCTTTTAGTATTGGAGTGTCTCTATATGGACCAAAGTTGGTTGCTGACCATGCTAAAAAGTACCTACCACACTTTTACAAGTTGTCTCAAGACAATTATGTTGGAGATGAATAGGGTCTCAACTACCTATTTGAAAATAAGAACAATTTTCAATTGTTTCACCGACCTTAGACAGTTCCTATTCTAAGAATGCTTGAATATGATTTGTGATATAGTCCTAGTTGGTGATGAACATTTGGATCTCTTTTGCCTTGATGTACACTTGTTTGATACAATTAATTTTTTTGCCCAACTTTTGTAGCATTGGTTTGAACAAGTGGACAACACAAGGTGTCCACCTACAAACTAACTGTTTCACAATTTTCTGTGTTGTTTGTTATGACTTGGACAATGTTTGTAGTCCCCATTTCTTCAATGGCTTGTATGATGATGCCAACAATAATTTGCACTTCCTTCTTCCACCTTTCACATTCCATGAATTTCAAAACCATAAACTTTTCAAGGGACACTAGAATCGCATTGATCAAGGGCTAACTTTTGGCATCCTTCCATCTCTTGAAAACAATGAAATCACCTATCTTGATCCTTGAATCCCTAATGGTTGTAGTGAATAATGTACACATTTCAACTCCTTTGTGAATAATGTGGGCTGTATTTTCTCAAAAGCTAGGCCCTTGCACCCTTTTGGTGCCTCATTAACTTTCCTTACCATTTCTTGCCAATATGGTGATCAAACAATATTGAAAGGCAATCCATTTGCATAGAGGCATCTTGTAATACAACAATTGGGAATCTCTTGAGAATCATTTTAAAGTGATTTATTAAATGGCCTCTTTTTCTCTATGTATAATTGATTCCTTTTCGTGCTTGGCCAAAAGTGGGTGGCTTATAGTCACAATTTCAGGAATTGTAGGAGATGGGGTAGGAGAGGGGGCTTCCTTGATTAAAATCTTCTGTTTGTAAAAGGTTGACCTGATCTAAGGGTAATTGTTGTTTCCAATAGCTCTTGCTCTCAGATATATTTCAACACTCTAGATGTTGACATAGGTGCATCCATCTTGCCTAGGCAAGATTCTAAGCTTATGCTAGGAATGCCACACTATTGGGTTTTCACTTGACTATATGAGCTTGTATATCTTACACCACACCCACTGCAATCCAAACATATGTTCCACCTCTTGCAACCTATTCTATGTCCCACTTCCTGCAACCTACTCTATGTCCCACCACTTGCAACTTACTCTATCCACAAGGGTGAATTTTGGCTAGTTTTGAAGTGGGGCTGGCCAATAGAGCTACAAGTGATTGCCATTGTAATCTTTATGGCAACAAGTTTGGAAAACAACACATATAAATCAAATAACAAAAAAAAATCCTAGCTCAATTAAATGTAGAAGGATGAAAAACAAAACAAGACAGTTCGTTTATAGAAGAAAAACTGAACAAAAAATCCAAAAAAAATTACCTATAATCCAAGAATCTTCCTATACAATCACCTTGGCTGTGAATGAGCTCAACATGCACAATGACAAGCAAGAATGAGGGTGAGGCAAATGTATTTGTTTTGTGTGTTTTGCTTTTCATAATGAGGTAAATGTATTTCTTTTGTGTTTTAAGTTGTTTTGGTTCTTTGAGGTCTAATTTGGGTTTTAGGGTTAGGTTTTTAAATTTTAAGTTGACAAGTCAAACTTGAGGGTCCATACATTTATTTTTTAATTTTTTGAAAAAGTGTGGGTACCTCGTGGAATCACATAGGGTAACTATACCCAGGCAGCTTATAGGCCAATTTGGTAACTTAGATTAATATGCATAGAATGGCATCGATTGAGAGGGAAATAAGATTTTAATGCTGGTTCTAACTGTATTCTCAGAAAGTAGTGTGAGAGCAATAAAACAGTTGATACCATGTGGATGGCTTTTTGATTCATTTTTTGCACCTTTAGATAACTCTGTCGCTATTTCTGTTGTGCATGACCCTGTGCCATCTGCTTTGATAAAATCTTGAACACAATCTAGTCTGTCATGTGTGGATTCACTCCTACGAAGTTATTACAGATTTGATTTTTGCCTGCTTATTGATCTTTCTTTGTTTGGGGCTTAACTGCTTTAGATATACCCCTCTTGTTAAATGGAGGGGTGTGATGAAATATATCAAAGAATTCTAGGACAAATCTGTTAGAAACTTGTCACATAAGGTTACTTGAGCTGTTGAGCTGTTAAAAGGAGATTACTAGGATGCATTGCATATATTGGGTGCTATAGAGGAATCTTTGAGGTCTGTTACATTGTTTAATGTTTATAAATTTATACGAGAGGGATTATAGAAGTTTGTTTGCCTGGAATATTACAGTTATCATTTTGAATTTCTGAAAAATATAATTCAAAGCCTGCCTTTTGGGGCCTCTCAAGAGCTGCCATGAACAGCAAGTCTCCTATATCTATGGGTAAGGGTATTTTTAGTGCTATCAGGGTTCATATTTATAATAAAGTAAAATGAATCCTTGTTCAAGATATACATAATAAAGTAAAAGGAAATGGTATAAAATGCAATGTGTATGTGTGGGCCTACCAGGGCTGACTAGATAATTAATAGGACTGATATGTTCTAACATTCCTATTGGGAAGTTACTATTCCTAGATGAAAAATGCCACTTCAGCTGGAAAGAGTGATAAAATGTTACCAACCACGGTCACATATATACCTTAACTACACATCAATTTGTATTAGAGTGTGAAGACCATGCCTTCTTTACATGCTTATATAATCAGATTCTTTTTCTTGTACTATGTTTAATGAGTTTAGTATTTACACCATGATTGTTTAGATTCTAGACGGTATAAATGTCTTATCTCAATCTTTTGCTTTTTAGTTCCAGAAAGTTTCTTACATTCTGTATTGCATGGATTCAAAGGCATTTTACTTGTAAACTTTTCTGAAATACATTACATTCACCAAGTACAGTGCTCATTAGATTTCCTTAAGCCAACATACACAATGCTTTAAGTATAGACCCTTTCTGAAACTAAAGTTGAAAATTTGGTGACACAATCTGTGTGTTGTGAAATGTAGAGGATAGTTCCAAATTGAAGCAACGATACAATCTGCATTGCCTACCATGATATCATCGAAATGCTAACAAAAAATGAAAAATTCTGGCATAAAGGAGTATTTTTGAAATGATCATTCAAAGCCTCAATATTTTCATTGGGATGTATAATTTGTTTGTGGCTTCTGAATGTTGTTTTTGCCTTTTCATGTTTGGGAATTCCTACTTAGAGTCTGTGAAACTTTTTGTTTGTAAACACCACCCTCTAAAATCCGTATCTTTGTTATGGCAGAAAGAGGCTAACATTTTCAACTTAGTTGTACTTTCATCCCCTCTATCTTTCTTGGTATTTCTAACTAGTATCATGTGCACCCTTTCTTCATAAACCTTTGACTGCATCTAGTGTTTGTTCATTAATGTTTTAAGATGTTTCTCAGTCTTTAAATGTGTTCATCTTTTTATTCAACCAACCTTCCCATTATGTAATTCATAGTCATACAAGTAGATGCTGCTTTCCTTAAGTGGCGACTTATATTTCCATCTTCTTGTTCATGATTAGAGATTAGTGTTATCCATCATGTTTTTGATTTTTCCATTGTCTTGCCTTGTCCTATACCCCTGCCATTCAATTTAGATAGAAACATTCACTGACTCGTACAATTGCTCAACTAGCTCAAAATTTTGGATATCCTTTTTTAACATATTTAAAACTTTGTTGAGGAATTTTTATTCTGCTTTAGGTTGAGGAACATATTATTTCTATATGAAAACGCCACTTTAGCTGGTAAGAGAGACGAAATGTTGCCAATCATGCTCACTTATATACCTTAAATACATGTCAATTCGTATTAGAGTGGGAAGGCCATGACCTATTTACATGCCTGTTTAAGTAGCCTCTTGTTCTTGCCCCATGTTTAAACATGTTTAGTATCTGCATTTTGCATTATTTGGACAGTAGAGACATCTTCTTTCAATCATTTGTTTTAATTCCAGAAAGTTGTTTACATTCTGTATTACATGGATTCAATTGCATTTTAAATCTTATACTTCCTAAAAGACATTACATACATCACCCATTTGTTTTCACTTTTCCCTCATCAGTTACATACAATAATTTTGATCCTTTCTTAAACTAGGCCAAAGTTTGGTTGTATTGTGAAATTCATAGGGAAGTTCCAAAAATCAAGCTAATGAGACAAGCTGTCTTTCCTAACATGTTGTCATCAAAATGCTAAGAAAAACTGGAAAATTCTGGTGTCAGCTTCTATGAAATGGTCATTCAAAGCCTCAATATTTGCTCTGGGAAGTATGATAAGACTTGGGTTTGTGACTTAAAAGGTTGTTTAGTCACTCTATACCTTTTCCAGGTTTGGGAATACCTGCTGGGAGTCTGCCAATTTTTTTGCTGATGAATGCCACCCTCTAAAAACATATCTTTGTTTGTGCCCAAAGAGGTTATCATTTTGAAATTCTTTAAACTGCCACTCGCACAGAACTTTCTCAACATTCCAAACTGCTATAATGTGTGCCATTTCTTCATAACCCTTTGACTGCATTGAGACTGTTGTCACTAAAGTGTGCACTGTTGCCGAGCTGATAAAATCACTCAGCCACCTCGTGAAAATGGGATGATCTCTTTTGAGTGTGGGCTCAGATGGTGGAGATCAACTTTCAGAGAGGGCTGGTTCCCTTTGAGACTTCACCTAATTAACCTATCCTTATTGCTGCATGCTGAGAAAAGGGTGAAAATGAAACATAAAATGAAACCTAAGATTAATATGGTGATGCACCAAAATGATTTCAAAGCCTATACTACAGTTTGAACACATAAAATGATCAACAATTTAAATTCAAAACATACATAACTCAATATTTCGTAAATTTTTGCAAAAGTGTTTCATAACAAGGTTTAGTGTGTCAAAAATAGCGTTTAGAAGGAGCTATGAGTGCTATCACAACTTAAACTCTATTCTTAACTGGTTAACACAAGTTATGACTTGCAAAAATGCATACTTTTTGCATAAATGCATAGGACAGAATAGGGGAAAAGATATCACCACAAGATTACATCATCTATCTTAAAAGATTTGCACAATAAACAACAAATGAGAAGGTAAAATAGCTTATTTTATTGATCAAAAAGTGTTACATACTGCTGTACATGCTTGAAAATGGAGTTACAAAATTGCTCCAGCTTGAAAGAACTTTGAAAACTAGTTACAATACAATTCTAAGAGAGCAAAAACTCCCTCAAATCTGCCTTTATGCTTGCTTATAAGCTGTTCAACAGCTTGCTAGATAATAGGAACATGTGTTGAGTTAAGAAAGACAAGTGTTTACTTTAGTTGGCTTGGTCAAACCTTCTTGGGCGTCTAAAACAGTCATTCCTACTTTTCAGCCCCTTAAAATGCTCCAAAAGGGTGCTTGAATGAAGAAAAAATCATGCTTTGACCTTATTCACTAGCCAAGGCTCCTTAAACAGCTCCTAAATGCCCTCAAAAGGTTCGAACTGAGTCAAATAACCAACCTATATTCTCTCCATCTGTTTTGCAACTCACCAAACTGCCCCTAGATGGTTGGATGAAAGCATAACTGACCTCCACCTCTGCAATTGCTCATAAATACCCTTAAATTGACTCATAAGCCATGTGGAAAATAGTTGGAAAAGATTAAATGCCCCAAGAGGGTGTAGGATAAGCTCTTTTTAAATACATTTTCAACTGCTTCTTTACTATCCTTAATCAATCACTTTACCTTGAAACACTATACTCTGATTCCCCACTCTCTTTCAGACTGTTATTCATACTCTTCAGCTGATTTGACCTCATCTTTGTATAATATGTTGGTGCACCAACTTTATTATTTCCAATTGAAGGACTGCCCCTGCTCATTCTTCATTGTGAGGGCTGTCACTTGCACTCTGCAATGTGGGTTCATTGAAGTTTTAAAAGCCTTATGGACTACCCTTGTGGCTTTGTCATACTGTGCTTCCATGATGAATTCCTTCTATAACTTATGTATCTCTCCTTTAGAAACTTCCAGGATAATACAATTAACATAGAAACCATTGAAAGATAATAGAAGAGACAACTCACAGTGATCAAGTTGGCAAAGGAAATAATGACAGTCCAATAACCTAGGGTTACTACAATTTGGAGGAATAGGACACCCCTTTTTCCTTTTCTCACACATAGGAACCTCCACAAAATGTCACCTGTCATTGTGTCTCATGGTGCTCCTTGGTTTGTTTCAATGGCCTCATCTTCAATCATAAAACCATTTTCATCATCGGACTATGCAGGAGAATCCACAGCCTGTAGGGCCGTCTTTGCCTTAATGACCTAAGTGACTGTCAGGCAATCTCTGTTATACTATCATGTCTATCGGTGTCATCAACTATTTTCTCTGTACTTCTGTTTCTATCAGCTCCTTGTGCAATGGTCTATGATCATAACAATGCTTGCAATCTTTGCATATGATAACAACTAAGAATCATTCCAACTATCTTTAGACATGCATACATATCACAATTTAAATGAACATCCTTGTGAAGAATTTCTGCAAACTGAAGGCAAAATGAATTCTCCTATGATTCCATATCCCATTCACATGATTATTGATAAACTACCTCCTCCTGCTACTGTTAAAGGTGCTCTTATCAACACATGTAGCAAAAGAAAAATATGATCATAGATACAATCTTGGGTGTCTTCTTTTAGATCCTCTTCATTGAGCTTGTTAATTCTTGAAATGTTGTCCATTATGTCATGTATTTTTGGTCACATTCTTTAACCATGACTGACTGTTTGACAACCCCTTGAAATGTTATCCTCTATTCATACATGAACCATCAAGTTATTCTGCCCTCCTACCTTTCAAACAATCTATTTAATGACTGTAACTGCCCTCTTTTTTAACATTTTATCACCTCTTATTACTTCCTTAATGCCATGTATCACCTATGCTTCTGCCTTTTATGGATTGTACAAAACTTGCAAGTTGTCTTCTAGGTTCTTGTAATTTCGGCTGTTGTATTGTGTTTAAAATCTAGACACTGGGCTTATAGACACTTTTTTCTAGCAGAAGGCAGGACTTATGGTTGCTCCCTGTAATCCAAAAAAATCAATTTTCCTGAATATGCATTCTGCCACTTCTTCTAAGCTCCTTTTTCCACTGTTCCTTTAATGGCCTCCTTCCATTTTTACAAATAACATTTGCTACTCGCAGAGCTTGTTCAACTTCTGTGACAACCTCCATCCGAGGCAAGGTACTGCATTGCTATTTTTTGCAGTTTCTGTTTTACCAGCACCACTTTCACCACTTACAATAATAGACTGACTTATTCCATCTACATGTGGATGGAATCTCACTTTGCATTTATATGTTTGGATGAACTCATTTTTAGCCTTCCAAGCTTCAGTAAGCTCTAAAATATCCCTCTCTCCGTTATCAAGCTTTTTCCCTGAGCTAGCAGTTCCAGCTTCAGCAACAACTAGTCTCTGCTGGCACACTGCCTCAGCTTCATTGGCTGCTTTGACACGCAACTCCAAACTGTGTTCATCAAGAGCAGACTTTAGCTTATGTACTTGTGCCCACACTTTGCATTCAGCTTTGATATGTTTGTGATTCATTTTCTCTTGTGCCTTTGGCCTCTTCATGATGCATTTAGTCTCTTGACATTATTGTCACTTTGCTCTTTTCATGACATCCTTATATATGACTTTAGCATGACCATGCCTGTGAACTTCTATACATACAATGGACTGCTCTTACTAGTTTCAAGACCTCATATCTGCAGCAAACTATCCATTTCATGATAACTTTTACAGAGTTAACAAGCCAATGGAGACTTGTTTGATGCTCATGATTGCTTTCCTCATTGTTCTTTTTTCAATAAACTGTCACTCTCTTTACTAGGTTGTTGATCACCCTCTAATCTCTGTCATCCACGCCATATGATTACAATCCTCTATGACTATCATGGCTGCATTCTGTCTTTCCATTGTCATGTTTATGGCAAACTCTTTCTTCTCTGTATCGGATTTGAATCACATTGTCATGTGTGTCGATGTCCCACTCTTTTCATTATCCCTGACCTCTATATGCAAATTCCTTTTTCAGTGTTGGACTGTCTTTTTAGTGTTCCTTTGTGTAGACTGTTACTATGACAGTCTTAATGGCTGTCCTCTTAAACTGTGAACTGCCCCCTAGAGGATTGTCCTGAGACTTTTGGAATCTTCCTTATAGCTGTTATCTTCTTGAAGCTTGATTGTGTATTTTTTTTTTGCTGCTGTTGACGCACAAAGTCCATATGAAGCTCTTCAATTGTCTTCAGTGGTGCTCTTTCCAATTTCACATGCCATGCAACATCATATCCCTGTCTATATTTCCTGTCAACTGCCATTTGCTGCTCATTGTAACTATTAAACCCTCATCTTGTCATTTTCATCAGTATTTAACAATTAACAAGGTTACTGGACTGTGCATATTAGGGCTGGCGTTATGTTCACCATTGTTTGGTTTTCATAGACTGAGAAACAGGTAACTTCCCATTATGTAAAAGGTTGTTGCTGTGAAACTGGTGCATGACCAAATGGGGTTTGTTGAACATGTTGCTGTGAAAAGGAGCAACATTGTCTGCATGATAGCCACTTACAACTGCTTCTTATTTCAATCCAGTCACAATGAGGTCTTCTTTTGTTAATTTATAGAACTTTATGATAGTGCAGCTCCCAGAAGACAAGGATCCCCCTGAAGGACAGCTGCAACAAGAGCTGCTGCCTGGCTACAATTCAATATGTGATCCTTCATACTAATTTTTGCTGGAAGCACTGCTCGCATTTCATTTATTGGGGCTTCAAAAGCAGGAGTGACAAACACAAAGAAGAGCTCTTTATAAATTATCATTGGGGAATAGAAAGGAGATAAGATCAAGTGGACTATAACTCCGAACAAGAACAAAACCACCCATAAAAAAGTTGTAACTTGTAGGTTTGTGATCTATTCATTCCTCATTCTTCATTGATTGAACACTAGAAAGCTCATGGACATCTTTGCTGTCATGATTTCTATATATTTCTGTCATCCTAAAACCATTATCATCCTTTTCTAACACTTGCATAGTGCTTTGAATACTTCAACAAATGTTAAATGTTTGACAATACGGAGGAATACCTGGCAAAAAATGAGAGAAAAAATGCACAGATCTAGCAACGTGGGTGAAAGAAATGCATGCCTGGAGTTCTTTCAATGCGAGCAATCCTGCCCATTAATCTCAGAAACTTTGCAATGTGTCAGATGAGTTTTCCTCATGCCTCCATGGAAGAAGTCTTCAATGCCAGTGAATAGAACAAAACCCAAACATTTCTCCTTAAGCTTCAACGTGGTTAATGCTTGACTTTTCCTAAAGGAGAATAAAAGCTTGGCGCCTAATAATAACATTTAGTCATTGCTAAGACTTTGACAAGGTAGTTAGGAAATTTTATATTAATGGTGATAAAAATATCAACAGAGACTATTAACATGTTAAGATTTTCTCATCCTTTAAAATGTGTGCATCTTTTTCATCAACCATCCTTTCCCTTTTTATAGTTCTTAAAGTAGATATGGCATTCCTCAAGTGCTCGTCTATGTTTCTTGAAAATTTTCTATGAGGCTAGCCTCATGATTAGAAATTATT
>VDFB02382414.1:0-31031 GCA_007258455.2 Sequoia sempervirens | reverse complement strand
TGATCAGCAGGATCAGCAGGATGATGAGGGGACAATTACTGACCCTCAATTTCAGCAGGAGATAGAGGAGGCCATGAATGATGGCGACGATGATGATATAGTGTCAGGTGACACTCAGCCACTTGAGGACGACGAGCCTCGCCAGAATGAGGAAGAAGTAGAACAGGTTAGAGAAGTCGAGGCACAGGAGCAGCGGCCTTTCGATATACTATATGAGGTGCCCGATTGGCTTAGAGACAGAATGCGAAGAAGCCCGAGTGAGGAGATTGATCCAGCAGTTGAGATGGAAGAGTTTTTGAACCGGATCAGTGCTCCTCCACCGAAGAAGAAGGCAAGAAAATTTTCGAAGATCTCCACAGATGAGGATGGCTCTCGTACCCTTCACGTTGCTGTCCCACGAGTCGAGTGTGACCGGAATGAAGCAGCTCCGGAAAACTATGTGGTCACCACTCTTGACTTGGGACGCCCTACTGGTGCACAGATTGTTGAGGAGTGCGATAACTCCTTCCTTGCCCTTAAGGATAGATTATTCAAGAAAGAAGGAAAGTACAAGAAGTTGAAACGAGAACACAAGGCGTTAGTTGGATATGTTCAGCAGTTGTCTCGTTCTCGAGGGCAGGATGTACCAGTGATAGAGCCTCCAGCAGATATTCCTAGAGAGTCGATCAGCGGCTTGGTAGAATTGGGGAGGATGGCACAAGAGGCAGACAAATGGGTCACAGGGGTTCGTATGGAGACAGAGAAATTCATGGAGGACCTATCCTTTGCTTTTCAGCAAGCCTCTACTATTTTGGCACGGATGGATGCGGTGGATTGCGCTGCATGGCGCTCTATCTATCGTGAGGTGATCCAAATAGCCTTTGAGGCTTGGAGGCATGTGCCACGTGCTTGCCGACATGAGGCTATTCAGCGTATCGACCATATGATTTCTCTCGATGGTATTCTTCGGCTATCACAGGGCGTGGCTTCTTCGATGCAGCACAGGCGGATTCAGCCAGGATTCATAAGGCTATGGCCAATATTATAGATGGAGTTCAGAACACCTTCGAGGCCATCTTCGCTAGGCGGCTGAGTCCAGAAGAGATAAGTTTTGATAATTTGAGGGGTTTGCTGGTTCCCTTCTTCGCAGATGTTAAGACCTTCGTACAAGATGACTTTGAAAATACTGCTACATTCTCCACTTTGATCGAGAACACGCAGGACTCATTGGCTGCTTGGAGAAAATCTTGTACGAGGCACGAGCACTCAGTTACAGTGTTAGAGTTTCAGTTAGATTGTGTTCCATCTATTTCAGTTGAGGAGGTTGAGGCCGTACTTAGCAGATTTGTTGAGTTGGCAGTCAGAGAGAAGGCTAATGGGAACACACTACTGGACGAGGATCTTCTAGAAGACTGAGTATGGAGCATTTATTGCATTTGCTATTTTGGGAGTGAGTGGGAATCTTTGATTCATTTAATGTACCACCCCCTATTCTGGCAGTTTTTAGGGTTAGGGCTGAGGTGGCACGATTCTGGCCACTCTATTGATTGTAACCCTAGCCGTCCTTTGGGACTTGGCTAGCTATAAAAGGGGGAGTCCCCCTCATTTGTAAGGCATTAGAATTAGAAATTAGAGGTCAGAGATTAGATCAGAGCTAGAATTGAGATAGAGTTAGAGCTAGATTGTAGAGCATTTTTGCATAATTTGGAGAAGAGAGAAAGTTTTCCCTTTGAAAACTTTTGAAGAGACTGTTGTGTAACACATTTTGTGATAATAGATCTTTTCATTGATGATGGAATTTGTCTTGTCATGAAATGCTAGCAAGGTTTCTTCTTCCTTTCGTATCCAAGTAGATTAAATTCATGCAAGTAGCTTACTTTGGTGTGTGGTGTTTCATTGAGATAGCTTCATTTTATTCCATACCACTAGCGGCTTGTTGATGATAAGTCTGCCTTGCGTGGTCAACTGGACATCATCTTGTGTTTAACTTCGGTTATGGCTTACATACTTATATGCGTTGTTCTGATGGTGTACGTATGTTAAACTATAACTTGAATACCTTTCGCTATCCCCTTTGAAGATTGCACCGATTTTGCTGAGGCTGTCCGACGGAGGCTAGGTGAAATCTGGTTGAAGTCTATTGAGACGAAGCCCCACATACCTTGCATTTAGAATAGAGTACAAATTTCTTAGGCCTTTTCCCTTTTACTTTCCGCATACTTCTTGTTAGTTTTAGAAAAGGATACACATTGCCAAATCATGCACGTAAGAATCCCCTTCAAATTACATATCAACTGCTAACTGCGAGAAGTCTGAACAACTACGTAAGTCCCCTTGACATACCAGCAATATCACATCAAGCCAAACTGAGCCTATTCGCACTAAAGGAACCTTGGAGTTGAACGCACGAACTTTCTGGCAATCTTAGCGTGCGGAATACTTTGATCAAGAGAGAATAGAGCGTCCGTTGGGCGACTTTGTTCTGTGTTGGTGCGGTCTCAAAAACCACGTCAACAGTACCCCCTAAATTTTTCTTTTTGTCTTTGTCTAGGGTTGTCACCAATTGAAGAGATTTTTTAGAATTAAAGGAGCCTTTGCATAAGTTTTTAGATCTTTGGAAGGGCATTCAAATGGATTTTTTTTAGGCTGTCCACCCGATCCCATACCACTCCCACACCTTGATGAACCCCCAAGTTGGTTTTCATTTTCTTATTCCCTCTCATCATGCCCACTATTCTCACTACTGCTGCTCATGTTATTTTGTTTTGGAATTTGGAAACTAAAAATTTAAAAAAATAAATAAAAACAAAAATCATACATTCCATCTTTTAAACTTCGAAAAAAATTGAAAAAAAAAAAGGAACAAATGTAAGATTATACCTCTTTTACTTCTCTTGTTGGTTGCTACCTCACTATTCACCTCAATCCTTACCAATGTTGGTTTTTCCAACAGCACCTTCAAACCCTGTTGCTTTGTCTTTCTAACTTGGCTGCCAAAAAAAATCATGTAAAAATGAACAAATGTTAGAAAGGGAGTGTTGTATTTGTTTCTTTGGGGTTTAGAGGGGCATGGGGGCCCACAATGCATATTTTACAATGCTTTTTTAAAGTTCCATGTGTTTTTTTAAAAGTTGTTGATGGAAATGTGTGGACGACCAGCTGTCCCTGGGATGGTTAGGTGATGTCTCAAACATTCCCAATGCGTCCCCAAGGACGATCAGTTGTCCCCACGTCGTCCCGCCATATCAAAAACATTTCCGGTGAATTTTTTATTTTTGGGGACGGCTGGGAAACGTCCCCGAGCCATCCTTGCGTCCCCAAAACATCCACTGTATAGGTATGTGGGAAAAAATCCCAAGGACACGTCCCCTTGTACCCCTACATTTAACTAAAAGGGACTAACAAGGCAAGCACCAAATGAAAGAAAACTGATAGCAAAATACTTCCTACACTAACTAAATACAAGAGGCATGCATGCAAGATCTAACATTTATTTTAAATGAATAAACTAATACAAAATTATTCACCAAAATGACAATATTTACCCTGGGAAAACCCTTTCGTGTAAAAACCCGGCCTCCAAAACTTAAACCAATGTATTCATAGTACCATATCCAGTTACAAATTACTATACATCAAATCCTTCACAAGAGAAAAACAATACAAATCTAGAGAAATTAGAGCAAAATAACATTCTATAAAATCATACAATCGTAAAAACATACTTCTCCAAATAATGAACCAATATATATAGGCAAGACCCAAAACCAGAAACCATCAATGGTTTCTAAAATCATGAGAGAAAATCATGGGCTAAAAGCGGCACTAAAATCTCCATGCAAACCCTAATGTCCAATTAAGAAGAGAAAATTTTGAAACTTTCTCTTTCAACTTACGCACCCCATTTTTTATTTTACCCACCTTTTTGGTAACATGCACATCTGAATTGAAGATATTCCTTACCTTATCTAAGTCTACATCTAAAACCCCCTTTTCATGCTCTTTCTAATCCAGCAACTCATCCACCTTGCAAGTTAATAAAGTTGTATTTAACAGCTTTCATGACAACTAAGTGATAATTACAAATTGCCAAATTAAAACATGTGACAACGATATATAATTAAATACAAAAATTGGAAAAAGCAAGGTTGAGACACTTTTTCCCAACAGTAAGCAACATTGAACAAAGAAAAATAAATAGGGAGAGCCCTTGACTATAAGCGCTTGACCACCTTTAGTGAGAGCACCCAACCAAAAGGGCTCAACAAACTGTCTAGACACAGCCATATATATTATTCAAAACTGTTTATAAACTAATGGCATAAGAACAAAATACATCTGCCATATTCCTCTGCCTACAAGGAATGAAGAGAAATCATAGAAAAATGTAAATTCAATTTTTTTTGAACAGGTTATAAAATTGAGACACAGTTATTCTGATAACCAGTGGATTACATTTGTATCAGATATCAAGAATTTACAAGCACAAGACAAAAATTCCCAATTTTTCTACAAACTATAAATTAATGATTTGGACATAACAAGCATAGACTAGAAACTCTACCCGCAAATAATGCCAAGATGAAATCCCCTTGCTGGTTAATAAAAAATTATAGAGTTTGCCTAGTGACATGAAAATTGTGGTTTGCAAGGCTGTTATGCATAAGTCTCAAAGAGAAAAAATTATGCCAAAAACACATAAATCCAACTTTGGACTAGAAAAACTTAATGAACGCATAGAAACATATATCCTACTTCAAATGTAGAAATGTTGGATGACCCTTACTCCTTTGTAAATTTTCTTGATGAAGAACTAAGTTTAAAGTATACATAAAATATTAATTTGTTAAATTCCATTTCTCTTGAGCAAGGGAAGTTGAAGGAAAATGTTATGGAAAACAAATTACCAAATTTGAAAATTAGTTGTTCAGATGACTAAAGAATTACATTTCCACAATATGTTAGACTTTACATGGAAAAAATACTAATAAATCCAACCTTCCTACAAATTCCAAACTAATAATTTATACAAAAGAGCATACATTAGAAAATCCCCCAGAAAACAATGCCAAGGCAAAGTCAGCTCGCTGATTGATCAACTGAATATTCAAAGATCCATTTCCCGTGCGAACATAGTTGTGTGTTGAAAAATTTGCATATTGGAACTGCAAAAGGCACATGATATATAAATTTTATGAGATGCACCTTATGAGTACTTTCTTTTGATTTAACTGTTTGCTCTCTAATTTTCACACTTTCCCTCATATTCCATATTAAATATTAATGTCCTAAAAATATACTAATTACCTTTATAGGTGCGGTACATAGAGATGGGATTTCATCTTTCTCTGGAGCATTATCTAAGCAGATAGACCCACTGAAATATTTAACCAGATATGATTGTTAGTTGAATAGCTTCTATGTAGGGTTTAAGGTGCATGAGCTTAAACCACCTCTTTACTAGAAAACACCAAACTTTATTTCATTTAGTGACCATTATAAAATCATATTCCAAGACTAGAAAATAGAGAAAAATCTATTAAAAAAAAAGCAAAGTACAGAATAAGTACTCATGGAAAGGAAATAAATTGATAGTCAGATAAGAACTAAAAATATTATTGTTATTCTTTGCGTTTTTTCTATCTGGAAACTGCAATGAAAGATTAGTACTTGAATTTTGCCGGAGAGAAAACTCCAACCCAATCATATTCTGATGGAGAAGTGTGGTGGAATTTTACTGTCACCCACTCAACTGTTTCACCCTACAGATTTACAACACAATTGGAAAGAAAAGAACATTAGTTTGAAAGGTATAATCTTCAGAACCTGCAAAACATCTAGCTATTCTCCTCAGAAAACATAATTTCCACAATAATCATCTATAAGATAGAACTTTACATGTAAAATCACAACCAGAAAGTATATCCAAATATGAAACATACAGAGGTGCCAGCAAGGAAACCAAATCAAACATCTGATCTGGATTTATTATAATATTATGCTCGACACAAATAGTTGAAAGGACCTTTTAAGACCCAACCATATGTGCAATACTCAAAGTCCTACAAGTGGACATTTAAATTTAAATGAATATTAAAATAAACAAGGAGATTGCAAAATTTGCAAGATATAACACATAATAAGTGTTCAGTTGTGGTTGGCACCAACAAATCTTGTAGAGGAATAACACTCTAGGTCCAAAAATATTGAATCAGCACATTAAACTTGGACACATTTCTCACAAAGTTTACTGTGTTGAAGGCCCCAATAAAAGTGTCGGTACCCCTACAAGACTTTTCCCTCAATCAAGTTAATAGTAAGTAACCATGTCATTCTTGTCATGCTATCAATATCAACCAATTTTTCCTTCCTATCTAAATTCCAAGTTTATCAGTTCTCAGTCTAGTTTGCCAATTAACAATGGTTGAAGGTTGCTCAAGGATGAAATGTGCCAAATGCAAATGAAAAAGATCCTAATAGTTTGATAGCTCCAGCACAGAAAGGATGGGATGTCAAAGTTTTGAATCTAAATGCAAGATTGGCAAGTGTCAAGGAGAACTCTTCCAGCACTTCATTCAAGATATCAGCACAAGGCAAAGCAAGAAAGAGGAAGAAATCAGTTGATGTGGCACCATTTTTATGGTGGCAAAGCCAGTACAAAAGTTTGTTACAAGCATGCAATTTTGTTCAACTCCATGTATAATTGGTAGGATAAAAATATGCATGTGCCCAAATATTTGGTTCCAAAATATATTTGTGGAATTACAAAATAACATTTGACACCTAAAAATAGACATTCTCAAACACTAAATCCACCTTAGACCCTATATCACAGTTAATCAAGCATCACATAAGAACTTCAATACCTAAAGGCCCCAAGGTTGCAGATGAGGCTCTATCTATGTCTAGGGAGACAAAGGGAGAGGTCAGTGAGCTCACCATTGAGTTTAATTCCGCGAAGCTTGCTTGGAAAGTGTCCAAAAGGAATTTCTAAAAGAAGAAGATCAGCTTTATGAGACCAAACAATTCAGGGAGCAGGAGAACAGAGAAAGGGCCAAGGTGATCAAGTAAGTGATTAAGGAACTTGATTGCATTTAGGAGGTTTATGATCTAGTCCATTGTTCCAAGAAATCAAAAAGTGATAGTTTGTATCATCAAAAGGATTGGTTTGAGTTTGAGGATGAGGATAATCTTCATTTTGTTGATAACCCATTGTTTGAGACGAGTGTTGATATATCATTTGATAATCCACTCTTCAAGTTGGATGATAGAGCTCTTTGTTTTTAGTGATGAGGTTGGTGATGATCACAAGATTTGGGATCCAAATGCAGTCTTCAACGGTGAGATGTTGACTCAAAATTGGAGTTGTGGACAAAACTTTAGAGTTGGTAGCATTGTCCACTTTCCAATCAGCCTACATAGGACTTTGAATGCTCGCATACAAATGGATTGACCAGTACCTCTAGCCCAACAATGGAGTAATTCTCGGTCAATGTGGATTGGTAGGGGTAATTCGGTCATTGGAGAAGTCTCTCTAGTCATTTCCACACTCACATCTCCTATATTTTCAAGAGTAATTCATTATGTCAGCTGCTGCCCATGCATTTCCATGTTGATTACGGCGATATCATGTTATGGGCAGATAGTCTTTGAGTATGTGCAAGTTTATTGGCTAAAGGTTGTGGGAGAATTTACAAATTTAGTACAGTTATTTCTAGCTTCCACTAAAGTGAGTGCTGGTTATTGCAATCATTCCAAGATGTTGGTATATATATCTTTGAATGATGCTTTGATGATTGTAGTTGGTTGGGTGAGTTGGTGTGCTCGGAGTCGGCTTTTTGACACTTGGAGATTAATTGTCGATGAGGAATTATCAGTTTATGATTGGGGAGGTATTTCCAAGATAGCTAATTCCAAGGTCGACATTGTTGTCATCTTCTATGTTAGCCTCTAGTCAGGGATTGATTGGCATCATTTATGGAACACTGTGAGGAGATATGTTGAAGGTTATTCTTGGGGGTTGAGCAGATTACATTTTTTGTTGCCCAGGATCGTGTTAGGCAGTGAGATTACAAATGTGGACCTCACTGAGGTGTTTTGGCAGAAGACCTTTCATGGTATAGATTTCAACTGTCGAAGATATTTCAGTTTGGGTTTTGATGATGATTACATTTTGGGTCACTGGAGAGGAGAGTACAGACTCGGCATTATGGGTTAACAATTTTAATCAGAGTGGCGTAACATGATGGATTTTTCTAGAGATTGATTTGGGACCCTAGTATCACACTTGGGTTCATTTTGGCTCAGCCAGATATTATTGAGGATGCCTTGGCATTGCTTGAGGACAAGCAATCTTTGGGGAGGGCGGACTGTAATGTTCCCATTTTCGATTACTTCAACATTGAAATTAGCTTTTTCTTTCTCGGTGACCGCCAATCGTGCCAAAGAGGATATTTGATGTTCCCGAGGAGCTCCGGAGTATTTTGGCAACCTTAGATGTCACTTCTAATTGGGTCCTATATTTTCCACATTTTCAGTTGGCTATGCGAGAAATATGTAATAATAAAATAATTAATTTTAAGTTGTTGAAAAAACTAAATTAAAAGGCAACTTAAATTAATTATTTTTAAAATGTGAGCAAAAGTGACTAAAGTGCCAAAAAGTTAATTAACTTAATAGTCACTTTTCAGTGAAAAAAGAATTAAATTAAAGGTAAATATTGGTTTTTCAAGAAAGGTGGTGAGTTAAGGAAGAATAAATACAAGTATTTTGGAGTTCATTTTTGAGGATATGTAGGAATTTTTGGGAAGAGAATATTGTTCTGCTGAAATTTCCAGAACTTCGTGAAGACGCAAACCTTCATGAGGATTATCATCTTCGGAGTTGAAAGATACTCCCTGGGTGATTGTTGATAGTCTTTAATTAGAGGTTGTGCTAGAGCTTATTTGGGAATTTTTTAAAATAGAGTTTTCTATTAGTTTGGAATTTGATTAAGAAAATCAGTGTGTAGTCTATGAGATTGATTTTGGGTATTATTTTATTGCATTCCTCTCTACTAGGCGATTATTTTTATGTATCAAAGGGATTCTCTACTGCTAAATTGAATTTATTGGATAAGGTCGTACATTTATGCCTGGTCGTACCATTGCTTGGGTTTGTTGAGATTTTTGTACATCTTCAACTATCTTCCTAAGGCCGTACAAAGTGAAAATTAGAGGGGTGTGAATTAACTAATTGATGCTTTGAACATTCAATGCATGGTTTTAATAAGTCGATGGTGGAAGCTTAGAAGACAATGAAAAAGGCGCGGGTGGTAATGAAGTTGGATTTAATTTAAAGTTCTTGTCGTACAATTTAGAGTATTAAACTTAGACTTTGTCCTTCACCGCCATACAATTTCGTACCACGAAAGGAGTTTAATATGGCTGAGCCAAGTCGTGGGAAAATGGTGTGTCGTACCACTCTAATTTAATCCTTGGAAGTTTGTACAAAATTATTTGCAAATTCATTTGCCAATAATAAACAAGTCAGAGTTTTAAAATAGGATGTCGTACTAGTCAAAAGAGAAGAAGCGTAGTTATTAAATGAAGTTAAAATATTCTAAGTTTATTTGACAATGCCACTATACAGTGTTGGGAATCCTGGGAGGTGTGATGTGGTGTATTGTGAAGGAAATTGAAGGGTGAATTCAATTTAAGGAAGAAGAAGATTTGTGTAGCTGTCGTACATTGCACATGCATGTCGTACAGTTGTGGTATGCTTAAATTTGGACTAAACCATTGGTTGGAGCTGTTGGAGTATATCAAGTCAGAAACAAAATGTATCATTGTGTGAAAATGGTTATTCATAAGAGTATTGTTGCGTATCATCTAAATCAATAAATATAATGGTTAATATTTTATTGTGAAATATTCAAGGTTCAATGATTGTAATGAGTTGTGATAAATCTGGAAATATATTACTGCAGTGTTTTTCATGTGTGAAATTACCCCAATATCACTGAAGTGTAAACAGCAAGAAAAATGGTTTCACGCTAGACATTTACAAATTGTTTGACAAAACGTCCACATATTAGAGCATAGAAAACTTGGTGTTTTTCTTTGGAAAATTTTGTTTTTAGCTTTGGGTGGACCTCTACACCGCAAGGTAAGAGTGAAAGAAGCAATGATGAAGATCACTACATGAAGAAAGAAAGAAGATTTCAACAAAATAAGGGCTATAAACAAGGTCAACATGAAAAGAAAAAGAAGGATTTTCGTAAGTACAAGAAGAGTCTTTATTCAAGGAAAGATCATAGCTCATCGTAGGAAAGCACAAAGAAATTTCAAACAATGATAGAGAAGAAATACTCTCCATGGCAATGGAAGCAAGGGATGATAGAGACGAAAAGAAAGGAGAAAAAGACGAAAAGAAGTGCATAGCGAAGACAAAGGAGAAGTGGATCTTGAGGAAGAACTCCATTATGCCTACAGAGAGATTGAGAAACATAAGAAAAGAAATTTGAGACAAGGATTACGAATTCAAGAGGACAATGAAGCCAAAGAAAAATTAACACAAAGTCATGAAGAATCAGGGAAATTGATTGTAGATCTAAAAGTTAAAGTAGAAGAAGAAAAAAGGGTTGAAGAGGAGATGAGAAACCCACTAAAGACAAAGGAAGAAAATAGTGAAAAGTTGGAATTCGAGATTGTTTCCCTAAGACAGGAATTGGAGAGGACAATGGCTCAGTTAAATAGAAACTTGAAGAACGAGACGAGTTCGAAAATTCGGATGACATCATCAAATCTCAAAAGCCCACGTTCGATAGGAGTGGTATTTGCTATGAAGAACGACAAAGTTCTAAATCATCGAAGAAATCAAATGAAGAGAAAAAGTATGTTGATGTCCTTAAAAGTCACATCAAAGATGAAATGAGCAAAAAGAATGAGAATTGGAAGCCAAGCATACCTTCAAAAGCTACGAATGTATGGTCAAGAAGCCCTTTCCATTAAGGCAAACTCATACACCCAGGTTCTATCATCCTTCTTTGGTTATTGCTTTTTGTGCAGTCAATTTGGTCATAAGACAATAGATTGTAGAATGCATCCACGAAATAACTTTAGGCATAAAGCAATGGATTATGTGTAATGTCCCCATTCTTTCATGAGCATCAGATATGATGGATTAGCCTATAACATCAACCCTCATAGGCTAATGGTTCTGGATAGAGGGTCACTTGAATGGGCACTTGGTCGTGAATTTGCAGTATTGATATCTAGAGTATGGTGACGGGGTGAATTTGTGCATTTGGCGTGATAATTGTGCTTAAAATTATAATCTCCACCTTTTATTTCACCTTCTCTGGCTTAGGGACCATGTGCCTATTATTTAAAGGGGTCACTTTATATTTTTCAGTTACTATTCATTACTAAAGTGGAAAAAGTTATAACTTAAGTGAATAGTACTCACTTTAATGAATAGTGATTTCAATGTGAAATTATAAAAGAAAGAGGAGATGTTCGACCCCCTCATGCTATGATATGTTTTTGCTGATTGAAGCTTGTGAGTTGGAGTTTGGGAAAGAGGGAAACTAGGGTTCCTGATTTCTGCAGTGGGTGAGCCTGGAGGGGGCTGCTTGTTCGAATTTGTGCTTCTTGATGGTGTGAAATACCACCTTAAAGTTGCAGATCTGAGCTTGGTTGTTTCATTTGGGAGCTATATATTGTTGATTTCAAGTTGTTAGAGCTATTTCTAGAGGAGGTTATTGCTGCTTGCGACTCCATTTTCAACCACGAAGAAGTTGTTTGCGTTTTTTGAAGGTTTTGTGGACTGTTTTGACACCTACAACCAGCCGCCATACTTGAGGGTTTGTAGCAGCAAGATGAAAAAGAAACGCCTCCCTTTAGAGGCTGCAACCACTCCAAAAGTGGGTTCCCTTACCCTAAGAAGACTTCCAATCCAGATTTCGGTGGAAGAAATTTGTATTTCATGTTGTGAGAGCAATTTACTGAGGGCGGGCACTGTAGCAAATCACTATTCACAAAGTTACAAGGCTGTAAGTTAAAGTTTAGTAGACAATATATCTAGCTTTTGAAAAGATGTATGTTATATGTTGTATGCAACCTATTATGTAATGAAGAAAGTATATTTGGCACTTGAAATGAGTCATTACTCGAATCGTCTTAGTAGATTAGTTTATTTTAAGTTCCTATTGCATGTAAATGCTTGTTAGAATTGTTAGCATTATTGGCATCAAATGCAAAAACACAAAAAAAGAAGAATATCAATTGAAAACAAAAAAAATCAGACCTACAATCACAGTGAAAACCAAATCAGCAGAGTGGTGGCACACTCCATTATGGAGCATGGAACAAGAACAAAAGTCATGGGTTCATAAACAGAAACTTTGACTCTTTTGCTCCTCTTGTGGAGGACAGCATCATATGTTACAAGTGCAATAATTTTGGGCATACAACAAAATTTTGTAGAAGTGGCATTGTAGAACCTTCCAATCAAAATAAGAAGGAAGAAACAGCAATCAAGCAAAAAGAGGAGTCAAAAATATGGAGAAAGAAGAAGGAAGAAGAAAAGAAAGAAAAATCCATGCTAGTTCAAACACCCCTACACACACGAAATGAAGGAGATCAATGGTATATTGGTAGTGGTTGTTTAGCGAAATAGTAAGTTTCTTACCTTCAAACAAGTGAATGGTGGATCAGTGAAATTTGGAGATAATTCTTGGATATTGAATGTTAAATCTGGTCTCCATATCACTATTGTGGATATATGAAATTGTCAGAACCCTGGTGGTTCTCAAATTGAAACCCTAACCGATATTTTTGTGTTTTTTGCAATTTTCTGTTTTTTTTGTGATTATGAGGTTTTTTGACAATATGCTGAAAGCTGCGATTTAACTAAATAATGCTTGGAAAATTCAAATAAAATTCTAGAACATCAAAGACGCTAAGATCTTGCTCAATAACAATAGGCGCATCATTTATTGTTGATTTCAGAGCGTTTACAATAATAAATACGGAGATATAAATGAGATACAATAAATTTATTGGAAAAAACCTGATTTCTCTTTAATGGCGGCTGTAGCAGCAATAAATGCATGTAGAGAGTAATTTATTCCTTTTTGCTCTCTAGTCACAGGCAGGAAACAACCCCAATACCAAGGCGTCCAAGCTAGAATCACCAGACTCTGAAGAACATATGCGTTTCTCTGGGGATGAGAAGGTACGGCCTGGAAAGTACAGAAGTACGGCCTGCTGCAGCAATAAGAACAAAGTACGGCCTTCCAAGAAACAATGCCAGATCTCTGAAATTGGTTCTCTGATGAAATCGCCTCAGAAGGTAGATGATTTCCTCTGCAAATCTCTGATGAATCTGTCAATAAATCCAACCTGTGATCCCTGTGTGAAATCACCAAGTGCAAGCTTCAGCTGGTATTGCACAGCCTCAGTCTGCCTGATCTCTGAAGAGTTTTCGTTCTTCAGAAACGTTCGTCTGCCAGAAACCCTAAGGTTTGCAAACTCCAATGCTCAGAGAAAAAGACAAAATTGAATAATAATCAAGATAGCTCGATTTTGCCTTGACTGGTAAATATATACTCCTTGAAGAATTTCGACCCAATCTCCTTTTAATTGATCATTTAAATAAAATGATTTAATTTCGCACTTTTAACTTAGGAGAAATATTAATTATTGGCGTCCACTTTTTTAATGAATATAAAATACTCATTAAGTCACATTTAATAATTTATTATAAAGTATAATAAATACTTTATAATTAAGCCGAATAATTAAATATTTAAATATTTCAATAAAGTGACTTTATTATAAAGTCAAAATATTAAATATTTAATAATTCATTAAATACTCCTTATTTCTCCGTCTCAACATCAAACCTGAACTGGGTCGATTCTCGAAGTGTTGAACCAGTGCCCCGCCGAAATAGCAGCTTCCGACCTAACTTCTAAAAATAGAAAGTTCCCAAAAGCTCACTGAAGACTTCAAGGCCCAACCTCGGCTAAAACGCAAAACTGGAGCTACCAAACACTGAGCAACTGCCCCAGATGATCCTCTGAACACTCCTGTCAGCCTACGAGGATCGAACTGATAGGCTAACCTCGTCACCAATCTGTGCTGACTAGGATGGGGACATGACAGAAATTCAAACCTTCTTGTGAATATGCAAACTATTTGACAAATTGACAATACTATGCAAATTGTGAAAACTACAATAGCTGGTTACTTTGGTAAGGGAGCTTACAGCCTATAAATGGTTTCATAACCCAATGTATTTCCCTTTGTTCCCACTCATAAAAGGGTATTTTTGTTTTCCATATTGTTTTTTATTGTGTTTCCCAATTCGTAACATTTTTGTTATGTTGTATTATATTTCCTCTTTCTATAATGTAATGTCGTGTTTTGTTAGGTAATCTAAGAATAGTCTAACTCTTTTGCCCAACTAATAAAGCACTAGCCAATTGTAAAATAGAAATTATGTGGTTCTCCTATACTACAAGTATACAGTATGGTCCCCTAGACAAAACCAATTGTTATAACCATCCAAAACTCAATGTTGGTATTATTGATACCCATTTTTGTCATTGATTTATCAATTATTTGTGTGCTGAATCGAGGCATAATAGTCATTTTCAGTGAAATGACAAGGTTGACATGTCAGAATCCAATAGTTCTACTAATGAATTCTTGTAGATTGCTAGGGGTTGCATTTATTCTAAAATAAAAAATGAGAAAGCCCCTGATCAATGGTGAAGATGATTTGGAAATTGAAAAGGGATGGATTGACAAATAAAGGGACAAAAATGAAGAGACGTTCTATCAAATCAAACTACACCTTATTCTTGATGAATTTTTGAATGGTCAAAGCCCAATCAAAAGTATTCAACATCATCAAAAATATATGCATACTTGAGGTAACATTGCAAGCATGAAATTTTACTTGAATATACAAGGAAATTTTAAGAGTTTTGAAGTGATCAATGAGGCAGAGATTCTTCATAATCTAGTCCATAGAAGTAAGTGCATAAGCCAAATTATTATAATAGGAGATGGCATCCTATTAGCAAAGGGAATTGCTGATTTGATTAATGAATTCTGCCAAAAGAATGAGATAAAGTGGGCACATATCTTTGGTAATACGAGCAGCAAGAAGTCAAGTCAATTTATCACGACGTTGTAAATCTAGGAAGCATTGTCTAACCAGTAGAGGGGACCATGTCAAAGGAAAGGCCAAACAATTTGTTCAAGTAAATTGCTCTGCAAAAGTCTATTCAAATAAAAATCGAAGTCAAGGAAAAAGACGGATTTTTTAATAGTGAGTTGAACCATAGAACAAGACAAAAATATTGCCAAGTAGACTCATAAAGTGACAATTTGCTTAAGTGATTCACGCCTAAGGAGAACAGAAGAGTGGGTGCAATTTATAGTAAGCCTTGTCAATATATGAAGTTTGGCAATGATGAACCTAAATTTAGCAATCACACAAGTCAATCTGATTTGATGAGAGGCGGTAGCCTGGTTAGCAAAACGGAATTGTGTGCCAAAGGAAAAGACAAATGATTTTGGTGCACTTCCTATGAGACATTACAAGTCTAAAATTGCACCTCACAAAAGTGCACTTCCTATGATTTTGGTGCCACAGGAAAAGACAAATGATTTTTCCTTTCTACTGCCAAAAACAAAATGAAGACTTTTTAGTGTAAATTGAACCATGGAAAAGTGCACTTTTTAGATTTTTTTGTCATTTTTTGAAGATGGTGGTCAATGTTATATAGTCACACCTATGAGAAAACAGATATAGAAGAGCAGTTTTCTTTTGTTTTTACAAATCAATCAGAGTCTAAAAATCAAACCATAGAATAAAGACACCCAATAAAAGACAACTCAAAAGAAAGATAAAGGAGTGATTGGTTTATGTCAAATGCCTAGTCAACATACAAAGTCCAACATCATCAAAAGGAAATAGCCCCATAGACAAAAGAAGTGGTTTTGCAAAAGCGATGTGATGATTGACCAAAGTGAATCACACCTCCTTTATAAATTTCATAGCCATTGTAATGTGCAAGTCAAAGCCGCCACCTTCTAAAGATTGCATTGACCATTCTAGTTTCTACCTTTCTGAAGATATGTCAACCATACCAAGTGGTATGCTTATTTTTAATGTTTGAAAATATTAAAATAATATGGAGGTGTTGCTATTTCAAGTTGAATCAACCAATTTAGAAGTAAAAGATAAGAGTTTGAGATCTGCATATATATTAATGGAAGCCATCAATCTAATTGGAGATCGCATGGATTAGATTTTAGTTTGTGGATGGGATAATTTGTAATAAAGTTTGCATTCATGCAATCAAACTATTCCTAGGGTAGAAGTTCAGTTAATTTCCTTAATTTATTTTCATGCAATTGCTCTATAAATTATTAAATAGTATAAATGTCATTTGCACTTAGATTTGGGGGGTTGTAAGTCTCACACCTTCATATTGTAGAAACTGCTATTTAGTGTTATTGTTAATCTAGAATTCCATATCCATTCAATAGAATTTATTCTACATATCTTGCGTTTAAGTTCCTATTGAATTGTTATGTTATGTGTGTTGAGGTAAATTATATTGTTTCTACCAAATATGCAAGCTTTGTATTGGTCTATTCAAAGCAATATGCCTGTGTACCAAATCTTTCAATTAATTTACCAAAGCATTTGTTTCTTTATGTTTGGTAAGATTCACACATATAATAATGGAAATAATATAATGAAGAAGATAGATCTCACACAACACAAGAGATGTTCATGGGCCAAGATACTATCCAATATATGCAAAAATATAGTAAACCCTTGAGATAGGGTAACATTGTACAATCCTCCTTATGGAAGAAGTCACTCCATGTTGTATCTCCAAGAGATCCCAAATATAATACAAATACTCCACACACCTATTCTTACAATGATAATCACCTCCTTTATATAGACCTCCTAATAATACAATGGAGGGGTAATTCTAATGAAGGCCTACTCATCACCTAATATACTTAATTACACAAGTTATCCACATGACTCAATATAACTAATTTAAGGGATGTGTGCCACATGTCGACATCATCCATCTAAATGCATTATAATATCATATCCCTAGGTACATAACAATGTTTAACCTATTCAATTATTATGTACTTGTATTATCCAATCTTTGATTTTAGCTAAACAATGCAAGCGTCTAGTCTAGGATTAATATTTAGTCAAAAATATAAAACTCATTTGCCTTAAGTTGAAGAGCATCCTAGCCTTTTGCATTAGGCAAATCCAAAAAGACATATTTTGATTTTATTCAATATGACCAGGAATCACCATAGAAAACCACTATAAAGATTGTGAATAGCAAGTATATATTGTGTTAAGAAATTACATTAGTGTTCACGTGGGTTAGAATAATAATTTGTGTTATGTTAAAACAAAAGTGAGTTATGGTAACAACTAATGTAATTATTCTAAGTGTGAGAAGAATTGGTTGGGATTGTATTTACAACAAATTAATATTATATTATAGTGTGTGAGCAAAAAAATGTAAGTGAGTTGTTAACACAACTTGTAGAGATTGAGAGTGAAAATAGGAGGGAAAGAATAAAGGTGGTTGAACAACCCACCTAGTGTGAGTTATAGAAGTTAGACAACTCTTCATATATATATATATATAATTTGTATTATTGAATATAGAAGCGTGATAGAAGAATAGTATTGTATGTGTATAAATTTATTTAGCTTCTATAATTTATCCCCAATTTTTTTTAGATGGTATCAGAGCTAGGCATCCAAAAATCTTTCACTCTCAATTCAATAAAATCACGATTTCTCTCACAATTCTTAACAAAAAAGAAAAATTCAAAATGTTTTGGAAAGCTTAGATAGAGGAGAATGAAACCTAGAAACATTTTGATTATATATTTCATAATGAAAGAGAAATGTTGCGTGGAAAATGAGGGACATGAATGTGATTTCAATATGCAAACACAAACAAAACTAAAGGAAGAGAAACCATGAGAAATATTTTATTTGCTATGCACATTTGATTTTGAGCTGGTGTATCAGTTAATAGCTAGCCATAAGGGAGGCAACACCATATAAAAGTTGCTATCAACATTCTTCAAACACTGTTGAGAGAAAAAGTTTAATTCATTAGAGTGAAAATATTTTTGTTGAATTAGAATTGTTTTAATATTTATATGTAGTTGAAATATTTATTAAAAAGTGGACGGGAGGTTAATATTATTTGTAAAAGTGTCAATCATTTTGTAATGTCCCCATTTTCGTGAGCATCAAAGTTCAGAGGATTAGCCTATCAGTTGACCCTCGTAGGCTAGTGTTCAATGATTAAAGGGTCCAATTGGGCGTTAATTAGCTCTTCAGGTGGCAGTTGACAGTGTTTACCTCTCCAAATTGTTGGTACATTCTGAGGTTAAGCTATTCAAAGGTTTCGGGTTCCTTTTTGAGGCACTTACTATTTATAGTAAGTCATTTGAGTGTCAGTGGCAAGCCTTTCTATTTTGGGAAAGGCATCTAGATGAGTAGTGGTTTCTATGGTTGACCTCCTGGTTCTAACGGAATCAAAAAAATAATGAGTATTTTTGGAGTTATGACATTTTAATTATTAATAAAGTAATACTTTATTAATAATTAATTATAAAGTGCATATAATAATGTTTATGTTGACTTTATAAAAAGGGGGTGCAATTAATGAAAATTTGAAAGTCAAGTTATTATAGTCATTATTTGGGTGCCCACTTGAAGGGATATAATAAAGTGCAAAAGGCAAATATATTTTAATGATATTTAATGATTAAAAAGGGCCTTTTGGAAAAATCAACCCCTTTGGAGAGGAGTATAAAAAGCATCAAAAGCAAATGAAGATGATCATTGAAGAATGTTTTTTTTTAACACTTGGCTTTTGCTGTTGGCATTGGAGGAGAACCTGGGGTTTCTTCTGCAAATTTGATCTTTGGGAACGGAGCCTCTCATTGATCTCAGCTACCTGAGGGTGTACAGAACATCTGAAGGCTGCATTTCTGGAGGCTTTATATCTAAAGTCTCATCGAGCATAATAGTGGAGAATAATTGAAGATCATTCAAGGGTTTGTTCAAAGGAAAGAATTATATATTTGCTGATGCATCTACAGCTGTAGAGTCTTATCATCTTATGCATAATAGAAGAGAAAATCACTGAAGATTTCAAGGGCCATGAGAACTATATTTGTTGCTGTTTGTATTTTCTGATATAACCATGTTGGGGCCGTACAGCACAGACAGTCTGACCATACCATTGTACCAGCTGCTGTACATCATTCTTAGCAGGCCGTACCATTACCTGGGAGTGGCGTTTGGGGTTTGGGACCAAAACGCCTAGCTATTTGAACAGCTATCACATCTATTGAGGGCGTTAGTCAATAAAATATTTGTTAGCTGTGTAAAATTGGTTGAGATCACCCTACTTGCTGCAAATCGATTCATCATGGGTTTATTTTGGCTGTTGTTAAGAAGTTTCAGAATCAATGATGTCCTCTCTTGCATTCCCGGGTATGACGATTAATGAAATTTCAAACTTTGTTTGTAGAGCTGTAGTGAATGTATTGAAATTTGCATGTTAATGTAAATTTGATTGGAATAAATATGCTAAGAGATTGCTACAGCAGTTGTCTTTCAAGGTGCATTATCAGTGGAGCCTAACACCTTTGATTTTATTTTGATTAAGGGGGTAGTCATGGATAAATAAAATTTTATTGAGAAATTTGTCGATATTTAAATACAGATGCAGTTACAGCTAATAGAAAAAGATCTTTGGGATGTTGTCAAACCAAACTTAGTCTCACCAACTAATGCAACTCAACTTGCTAAGTGGAATATCAAAAATCAAAAAGCATTGGGGACTATTGGTCTCAGCTTGTCAAAAGCATACCTACACCATGTAGATTTCACAAAATCTGCAAAAGAGATTTGGGAGTCACTAAACAAGATTTTTGGATCTGAAGTAGAAAGTGCTAAGACAACATTGAAGTAGAGATTGTATGGATTGAAGATGGATAAAGGTACAAAAATGGCAGATCACATAAATAAATTTCACACCCTACTAAATCAATTAGTTGGCATTAATGAAAAAGTACAAGATGATGATGCAAAAAGCAATACTTTTGAATAGTATGTCCAATATGGTGTTTACATTAAGAAAGGTTAAAATTAATCTTGAAGGAGTAATCTCTACTCTACTTGATCAAGATGAATGCTTAGACCCAAAAGAAGTATTATATGTACAAAAAAAAAGAGCAAGTACAAACCAAATCATGTTCCTCCAAAAGCAAAAGTCAAATGTTAATATTGTAAAGAAGTAGGACATGTAATTTTGAATTGGAAGAAGAGGGCACAAGATCTATTAGAAGATAAACTAGATCAAAATGCTTATTTGGCTAAAAAAAAAAAATTTGAAAGAATATGCAAAAGATGAAGAACTATCTAACCCTAGAGATGAAGAGTATCTATTTTAGATAAATTCAAAATGGAGGTTGGACGCATTGGAGGAAGGAGGCTAAATAGCACCTCTTGTTAGCCACTAACGATGAGGTTGCCTTTTGTATTAGTGGTATTCCATTTCATTGTTGTGTGCAAAATAAAATATTGTAAACATTCCCCTATTAAGTTTGAAAAGAGGAGAATGTTGATATCATTGATATTGTAAACAATTGTATAGGAGGGTAGCTGGCTATAGAGATCCTCTGACCGCTAAACTTCTTGGAAGCGTGATCGGTCAGTGATAAGTTCACTAGAAGTGAAAGCGGGATAAGTTCTCGTATGTAGATGATCATGTGCACAAGATCCAAATAGCAGTATGCAGACCTAAAAGTATGCATGGGCATATAATTCTATTTTCAGTTCAAGTGATGTACTTTCTCCCCATGTTCACACTAAGGGGAGGTGTTAGGAAATTATGTTACCGTTCACATGCGTTAGAATAATAATTTGTGTTATGTTAAAACAAAAGTGAGTTAGAGTAACAACTCACATAATTATTCTATGTGTGAGAAGAATTGGTTGGGATCATATTTAGAACAAATTAATATTATATTAGAGTGTGTGAGCATAAAAATGTAAGTGCGTTGTTATGAAATATGCTAACCAATTTTTTCAATGAAATTCACAACATAAACCAAGACTAGCCAACTTGATTAGCGTTAGCTCGAAACTCCAAATACTATCAAAGCAACTCTAACCAAGAATGCGCCCTAAAACCACTTAAGGAAGAGGGGCGGGCATATGGTCAATGGATCCCTATGCTTCAACTTGATACAGAATGGAATGCAACTGAACTGAAACAAACTCAACATCAAGAATGTGCACTCAAGATCCCAGTGAGGGCGAGGTGCTAACATATAACGGAGTTATTAATTGAAATTGAAACGATTAGGCAGATAACCAACCATAGGAATTCATACTAACTAATTCTTCCGCTGCGGCGGGCATCCACTCAAAAGTGGGGATTCACCACTTGAAAGTGGGTACAAAGAAAGCTACAATGTTCATTCTCCACACTGGCGGTAAACCATCCAGGGGTAATTAATATGAAATTTAACAAGTAATTGCAGAAACTAAAATGGTTGGATTAGTACTACTATATCTCAACCTTACAATCATGAAATCTGCAAATTACAAATTACAATAATAGAGAACAATGCTAAGAAGAGGAGAATGAATTCTTTCAATGTTTTCTTAACTCTCCAATAATGAAATATGGCCAAAACTAAAATCAAATGAAATCTGATATAAAAACTGAGTTCTAGAATTCTGATCAGCAACTATGGAATTCAAAGAAATGTTCATAAGTCATTCAATATACCTCCAAATGAAGTGAAATCAAATGCAATAGTCTCCTGGAAGATGGCGCCCATGCCTTGATGAAGAAACAGCTCCTAAGGATGAGTATTTATTTCTTTTGCACTTTTCCCAATGCCCAAAATGGTACGGCCTCCTTGCAAGGTCGACTTTGCAAAATAAAATCCATCTCTTCAAAATAAATTCTGATCTTCTCTCCAAATGGTCGCCCTTTCACTAGAAAGTGATAGAGATAATACCCATAACCAAATAAAATTTATTCTAAAAGCTGCTAGCAAAATTCACTTTCAGCTGTAGGTGCACCAGCAACTCAAAATTGACAAAATACTCCAAAATTCTTCAACATTCGTGCTCAATCTGCTAGTCTGGATGAGAAGCAGCAAATTAGCCAACTAGGTGTTATCTTTCAAACACGAAATTGGACAAGAGGCTTGGAAGTAAGCTTTCCTCGAAGCAATAAATCAAATGTCATTCCGACAGCATAACAGTAACAAAATTCATGGATGAGAAAAGCTGGAACAAAGCATTCATTTTATAGAAGATTAGAAGACTCTTCAATTTCCCAAGAAGGTACGCCAAAAGTCACCAATGACTTTTCAAATTTCCAAAAATCTTCAAACTTCTCAATATGGCATCCACTTTATCAAGGCACATTAAAACTTTATTTTAAAATAATATCTCCAAGAAAAGGCGTCCACTTTTCCCAAGGCATTAAAAGACTTAATAATATTTAATTCATCCTCCATGAAGGCGTCCCCCTTCAAGACCACCTTTTAAGAACAACTTAAAGTTATTTTCCTAGGCCAAGGGGTCAACTGCAAATTATAACATTAATGTCTTGTAATTAAAAACATGCCACAAATACTGCATATGGAAGTCTGCAAACAAAAATATCAATTGCTCCAACAAGAAAAGAATACACTGAAGCACTGCCAAAAGGACCACTGCTAAAAATAGTATTTACTATAAATAGTAAACACCTAGGAAAAAGCCATAGAACCTCCAAACATGGAAACCCTAATTTTACCTCAACGAACCTACGGGCCTCCAAAATAGGCTGAAGAGCGACTAAACTGATCACTGATGAGAAGGGGACATTACATGTTAACACAACTCACGTAGAGATTGAGGTGTGAAAATAGGAGGGAGAGAATAAAGATGGATGAACCCCCCACCTAGATTTACTGTGAGAGTTTGGTGGAGTTGTTATAGGAGTTAAGACAATTCTTCATATATATATATATATATATAATTCTTACTATTGAATATAGAAGTGATAGAAGAATAGTATTATACATGTGTAAATTTATTTATTTAGCTTCTATAATTTATGCCCAAATTTTCTTATATATTGTTCATAGTAGGTTAATTTTTGTTTGACAAGGAATGTCCCCTTCTAATTTGAAGAGTGGTTATACTGCACATCTATCCAATTTTCTATCGCACTAAAAGGTGCGAATTAAAATGCTAACAATATTGAAGTAAAATTTTAATTTTTATTGTGGTTTTGTTTGTTGTATGCATGTTATGTGTTATTTTAACTTAATAGTTAATTCTTACTCTTAGATTGCAAATATGTATATATTTATAATTTTTATATTTATTTTTTTATGGATTGACCCAACCCCAAATTGTTTTTTAACAAATCTGCAAACCTAACTCCCAAACCCGAATTAGAACGATAACTTAATTTGTAAACAACTGCTGGGTGTTGCTACTGCATCTCTTGGATGCTTGAAAAAATGCTGAAAACCTGTTGTAATGCTGGAGGAAACCTTTTCATGGATGTTTTAGTAACAATTGAATATCATATACTCTGCTCCAACGGCATGTCCTAAAACTCAATGACACCTGCTGAAAATCAACACTTGGTTATCCTTAAACAAATAATAGATTGACCTGCTGAATTTCTTCAGAATGGCAGCCAAATGACGGTGTTTTGCTGTCAAACCTGCAATAAACAGTGAATGATGGCACTTTAATTCCTTCACAATCTGCCACAAACTTCACACTGGCACACACTTCGTACTTATGAAATTAATTTTGACCAAAGCATTACAGTCTTTCAGCATGGTACGCTTCACAGATCTGCATGACTACTCTTGGTGTTTTCGAATTTTTTTGTTAAGTCAATGTATAAACGCACGCTGCATGCCCAGGACACCATTTTTTATCTTTACAATTTTATTTTTGGTATTGCCTTCCTTTTGGTGCACACTTCTGCATTTAGTGTCCTTTTCCTGCCTTAAACATTTTTTACATTTTGTCTCACATCCAAGCTCTGATCTTCTGGTCATCCAACGCATTGGAAAGCTCTCTTGGTCAGCTATGTTAAGACACTGATTAGAGCTTACAAACATGACATTTAGGATCACGGGCAACGAGGATTCAATCAATGACTTACAAGACAAGAATGACTTTCTTTTGACTTGAAAAATGACTCAATACAAGAAAAAATGTATGGGTACAACATATTTCTTGTTCAATATTTGATTTTCCAAGCAAATTTGAAATCTTTCTGTCAATAGTTAGATCTGCCATGGAGAAGGGCCTGATTTAAAATGCTTCTCCTCTCCATTGAATGCCCTAGACTGTTCAGTTTGAGAAAAGCATCCATAACTTCCTGCCTTAGTCCGGCACTGCTTCACTTATGTCCTTCTTCACCTTGCCTTCTTTCTTTGATACTTTCGTTTCTTTCGTCCCTGCTTAATCTTCTTTCTTCCCTGCTGCTATTCAGGTATCCGTTGCTATTCACAATTTCCCTTGCCTAGTTTTTAATTTTGAGTCCTTGGGAAACGTTGGTTAAAGGTCCACTATCAAGTACAGCAAAAGGTCCACGAGAAAAATAAACAGCATTAAACCCTGCTCCTTGCATACCTGTTATTCACTAATAGGATTTCATACATATAATAAATTACACAATCTGTGCTAAATAGGATTTGGAGTATCTTCCAATTTTGTAGAATCAAAACATTTTAATTTTTAAATATGATGGATGCCTTCGGATAGACTGATGCTTAGAACAAAATGTTATAAGAATGAGAACCAGCATGCTGGAAGTCAAAAGTTTTACAGCTGATGCTAGTTGTCGACATTAAAATATAATCAAAAGACCTTTGGATGTGGTCAAGCTATTTTCTTATTAAGAACAGTCCTTCAGGTGAGAGATAAGGTATTATTCCTACAACTCAGACAAGGAGGTAAGTGGTTTGTATTGGAAAGGGGTTTGGCTACCTAAATGCTCTGTTGCATCTATGTCAAGAAATATGACTGGTGTACCAAATGGATAGTCTGGGTTGCATCCAATTCAGCAGCAAGATCTGATGGTAGGCTCTAAAGGGACTATCCTGTCTATTATTTCCGTGCGTACAAACTAATTTAAGGGACAACCCGGCATGACAGGCTTAGCTTCTGCCCAAGGTCTTCTGGATAAACACCATGAAAGTTATCAATATTTCCAGTCAGCTGTCTCACTCACTTTCGGGGAAACAAATGTTTGTGAGGAATTTGACGTGCTTAGCTTCCTTTAACACTGGGGATTGTAAATTATCTTATCAATGCAATACTAATAAGCGCTTAGGGTTAATTATTCAGACAGGTCATTATAACACTTCTAGGACTAGAAAATTAAAACCAAATATAATGCAAAAAGAATCAAACTCTTCACAGACTTATATACAGTAACTTTGATGTAGGAACTAAAAGCATTCAAAGACATTTAAATGCATGTAAAGTATACTTATAACATACCTTGATGCCAAGAAGAGTGGGAATGACCGCAATGCTAGCAGAGCTATGTAGGGCAAAGGAAGTCTTATGAATTTCAATTTTGGAAAGAGGCTGATTATTATGGGGATATGAAGTCCCAACTGCTAAACAAGTTAACAAAAGCAGCATCACAATAACCACTCTCCAGACTTCCTCCATTGAATAGCTGTGCTGTCTTACCAATACACGATTGATCTCTTGCCAAGATACACAGTACAGAAAATCAAATACCACCTTCACTCATCTTTCAAGTTAAAAAAAGCAACCGAGTAACACCTACTAAGATGCCTTTTGAGTTATATTCGAATTCAAACGTTAGAACATGGAAATTTCGTTTACCAGCATAAACCAAGCTAATGTCATAATATATTACCAGAATATTAGGTTTTTTAAGTTAATGCAAAGAATAAAGCCAACAAAGAGAATGTGCTCAGCCACAAAGCCATACGACTATTCAGGGAGAGATAGAAGCGGCGGGAATCTGGAAAAGATTCTCAGGCACATTCTATCGCCGGTCTGTTCCCAATTGATATTAAAATTCCGCCAACATAATAAAATATGGAATTAAACAAAAATAATCACACAAGATCTGGCATGCAGGCAAGAGATTTGGTGACAACTACGAAATTTAAGGATGGGGCGAGAAATGTGCTGACAGTCAATTATATGTAAACAAAAGTTTTTAAGTAATTTTTTTTTGTTGTTTCTGCGGGGTGAAGACGTCGCATCATTAGAGATCTCTTTTAAGTACTGCAACTGTTTTATACGCTATTCGGTCTCTCTGGACGTTAAAATTTAATTATTCTATTGATGAAGTTGTGTTGTCCAAACTCACCGAATTATGTGACGTGATATTTTTTCAGATTCTAACTATTTTTTATTTTTTTTTCAGATTCTAACTATTTACTTTCAAGGCAATCTTCATATTCACAAGTTTAATTCACATGTAATATTAAAAAAAAAAAACCAATCAAACTAACACAAACTTGTAAGCTCATGTAGGGGAGAGGGGCCCAAAGTAGGGCGGAAGCCTATAGTGGGGACGGAAGTAGTCCTGCATGGGACCCACAATCAACCACCTTAATATGCAAATGTAAATCACTTTTCACCCACAAAGTCAACAAAGGTATTTGATTCACTGTATCATAAAATTGCATTATAATCAGTTTATATTTGTCCTTAACACAGATTATTTATCGTAGTCTTACATGTCAGAGAATATTCAAAGCACATCTGACACCACAAACATACAAGCCATATTCATTCTAACTCTCGTAGCTTTACAACTTGCAGCCATAATAAAAAATTAGTATAACCCACACTCCCCTTTAATATCATCACTTGCATTAGCTCACACCTAATATTTTAATACAAGTGGCATGAGGAGAACAACTACGAGCTAAGAATGTCCCATCGGCCAAATCCAATCCAACCCACCCCCTATCCCACTATGCCATCAATACAACACTGAAATGAAAAGAAATCATTCATAACTGTCCCATCTATCAAATCCATTCGCACAGCAACTAGTTCAAACTCCTCTTTTGCCACCTACAACCACCAAAACAAAGGCAGTAAGGCCCCCACATTCTCCTAAGCAACAAACAAAAACTACATGCCATAAATACATACAAACTATGCAATTGAAGGCACCCAAACAAATTTTCAAATTTGAAAAAGGAGGACCGAATTTAAAGACTCCATACCAAACAGCATTGAACATATAAAGAGATTTTGAAATTCAAAATTGCATTTCCATTAAGCACGTCTCACTTTCATATTTACTGCAACGTTTTCCTGGAGGTAGACGAACAAAGAGGAGAAGAAGCAGCGCCAACAACACACTATCAACATTCAGGTACTTTACAAAAACACAATGTTTATGCCTAGGAATGCCAATCTCAAACTTCTTCTTTTTCATATTAACTATTCATGTCCATATGGCAATATAGTTTATAACAATGACCAGTAACATTTCTCAGAAAAACCTGTTGCTCAACATCTAAGGTTTCAACTTACACTGTTTATGAATGTCCAAGTTCTTTTCATTTTTTGGGTTCTTCTTACGTTCTTACTATATCCCAATATAGATGTGTTATATTCATTGTAAAAGTTTTATGACCCTCAAACCTGTAACTCAATAAATGGGGTTTCACCTTACAGAGTTTTTGTATGTTAAGTCATTTAAGTTTGTTTGTTGGACTTTTCAAAATGGCTGCCAATATAGATCAGTTCTAGACACCCTAACTGTTTTTCGAGCATATGAAAGTGACAATTATATCAAGTATTTCAACTTTATCTATTTATGATTGTCAAGTAATTTCAATTCAATTCCTGGTATTTTTGTTATGTTCTATATGCCTGGGTATATAAATCAATTATTTGCACTGTAAATGTTTCTCACCCACTACATGTTGACTCAATATTCCAGGTTTCAACTTAACAATGTTTATGGATGTCAATGCTTTCAAGTTCCTTAGATTGTCATTGTTAAACCCTATGTGATTGTTGCACAAGGCCAGGTAACTTTTTTGTATGGCAATGTCATTGTTGCAACTGATTCTTTCAAACTCACTATCTAGGGTTTCGACTAATATTGTTTATGATTGTGTATGAATGTTCAATTTCAACGTTTTCATATATCAGAATCTTGTAACTCATTATCACGTTGTTTCATGCTTGATGTCTCTTGATGAATGACAATGGATTTCAGTTATCTACATTGTTAGTTCCATTCGGCTTTATGGCATTACACAAACTACTTTCATTTCAATCAAATAAGTTTTAAACATGTCCAATTCAAACAAAATAGTATGATTAAATAAAACTTCAACACTTACCGAATTTACCATTATAAACTATTAGCTAACACAATAAAGGAATTAAAAAAACAAACATGCATCACTCTGTCTTTAAGGGTGTCCAATGGTGTTTCTTATCATTGTTTCAAACATGTCTCAATAATGTGTGTAGGTTCAATATAAAGTTGATATGAGGTCCAAGCCAATGAAGAAGAGAGCCACAACAAGGTGGCCTGCAAGTCAACGAGGGGTTTCATTCCCCCCTGAAGAACAAAATGTAGAAGCGGAGACAGTTGTCGTAGTTACTGCTCCATCAGGCAAGCGGACAATAGCATCACGACATTGGGAATTGACAATGAATGAAACCGTTAATCATCAAACAAATGACATGGTGGACAGCCACCGTGAGGAACATAACAACGGCCTGACTCTACCCTCAACCCTACCCCACTGTTTTGGTTGGAAAATGGATCTATGAAGGAGAGTAATGATAGTCTAAGTCTTCCATCACCCCCTGCCCAACCCTCTTGGTTGGTTGAGGGAGCTACTGATGAGGGTTATGATGGTTTAAACCTTCCCTCGGCCCCTACCCAACATCTTGGTTGGCTGGTGGAGCCAAAAAATTGGGCATTGTCTTGTAGTGCGAAGAAGAGCAAGGAACTTATTCATTGCCTTCTCCACCTAACACTTTTTCCATACCATAGTTGGTACATTACTATGCAGATTTGAGCAAGGAAATAAAGCAGAAGGAGGAAGACAGAGCTAGAAAGCAACAAGATAGGAAGGAGAGAGAGTAGAAGGAGCGAGAGATAGTTCAAAGGATACAAGATAGGAAGGAAAGAGAGCAAAAGAGGGACCAAGACCAAGTTTAAAAGAAACAAGATAAGAAGGAAAGGTAGGACAAGATGGAGCAACAAAGGGTTCAAAAGAAACAAGATAGGAAGGAAAGAGAAATCAATTGGGCACATAGGTCAATGCAATGAGAAAGACATATAAGCAGTCCTACAAACCTGTTTGCACACAACCATGCCTTGTTTCGAGATATATTGAACATATACATCCCTCTATTTGGGGAGTTGAATGTCAATTCAAGTGTCAGCCCAAATGTAGGTTGCACTCCACTCTTTATTGCAAATAGTTTTTCAACACCGTTGCATCTAATTAATACTCAATTTACAAATACAAATGCAAATCATGTAAGGACAACTCAGAAAGCACAAGCAGGAAACGAGAACACATCTCCAAATGTTTATCTTGGCATGCTTGATTGATGTTGGGAGGGACCATCACTACAACTATATGACTAATTGGCTACTTTTTTGTTGTGTATTCTGGGCTGCAATATATAGTTCAATTGTTCATTGTTTAATTTTGTTGTTGGGGACTAAAATACCCTAATATTAAGTAGAAAAATTTGCCCGCCATGTCACCCTGCCACTTGTGCTTCAGCCCATATTATTATTTTCTTAAATCAATCACCCTGACACCTGTCAAGCACATTTTACGCCGACGTGTCCAAAACTGGCCGATTTTTCCCTCCACCTGAAAGTAGAGCCCACTTGGCTCCTTAATCAGTAAACACATCTACATACAATGGATTGGACGGTCATGTGTAGACGACAGCCTCGCCACCCTCTACCAACAATTCAGTGCATTAAACGCTCATTGCCTCCTTCGTTTCTTCCACTGACCAACTTGCCTTACGTGTCGCTTCGCATTTACTTGGTCTGTCAGGCAAGTAAATCAGAGATCAAGGTTCATTGAATGCTCCAAATTCTCACATATCCCACTCATTCTCATTCCTTTTGTTTTCAAACATTCTCGACTGTTCGTTTGGTTTTGCACCGAAACTTGTTCGGCCATGCATTGGGGAGGCTTCTTTTCACTAAAGTATTTTTAGTATTAAACCATGTTGCATACACTGATAATTTTTAAAGCATAATGATACATAGTTTAATACTTAAATTCTCTTTTGAAAAGAAGTCTCCTCAATGCTATAACCTCCAATGTCACTACAATTTTTTGTCTTATAATATGTAAATGTTGTTGCCACCATTATACACATGCCTATATTTAAGATTTGATATCAAATGGATCTGTTTATTGATTTATTAAATGGATATGTTTATTGGCTTAATTAGCAATATGATGTCCATGTTGGCAGTGTAGTGGATTGCTTGTTAATGGAAGTCTGCTTAATTATACTCAAACTTTGTTTATGGTGATTGCTTGATTGGGCTGAAATGTACAACACACTTTGCATAACTATTGGATGTATACAACATTATGCATTAACAACCACTAACAATATCACTTGAATCTTCATATAGTCATGTACACAATAGTGACAACATTATTTACATGATATATCTAATGTATAAAGTGCAACAACCTTTTCTATATAATATAATGGAATTGGTGATGGGACAGTCTTGGCTCTTTGTTTGAAAATATTAGCAGTTATGTAATGCAAGTGGTGATATATTAGGGGAGTATGAAATTGGTGCCATTTGATGTATGAAAATATTGGCAGTGAAGTAATGCAAGTGGTGATATTATAGGGGAGTGCGGGTTATACTAATTTTATATTTTGGTTGCATGTTT
>VDFB02382413.1:0-32062 GCA_007258455.2 Sequoia sempervirens | reverse complement strand
AAAGATAGCTCAGAAAATGGCTTAGTCTTGTCGTCTATTCCATCTTGGGAAAGGCGCCTTTCTATTTGAGGTCTTAGAAGCAGTTTTCTTGCTTCGTTGCCTCTAGAGACATCTCTCGTAGGTCCTTCTGGCTACGCATTGAGACAAACAGTACTTGAATCAGGGCATCCCAACTCCAGACATCAGAGGTCAAAGTAGGGCATCTGGTTGAGAGTTGTAATTTTGTCAAAATAGTGTTTGAGCCTTTTCAGGCCAGGGGCGCCCTTACTTTTGGGGTCCTTAATGCAGCTTTCAGATGCCTTGCGTATATTCGTTGGATGCAGAATACTCCTAGTCATGCAGTGAGCCTGTTATTCAGTCAGTAGGGTTCACCGTTCGGCATCAGCAACCGTTTGAAGCATCAGATGGCAGAATGGAGAAATGACTAAGTCTGATACCTGAAAATAAATTTAATCAAGGGCGCCTAATTCTTTGAGGTGTTAAATGATGGATTTTGCAGTGATGACTCCCAGCAGACATTTCTTCCTTGCTCTGCAGGCTTCGTAATGAATATTCCTATTCAATCACAGCCTTGCTCAGCCATCCGGAAATCAGTGTCGAAGATGGCCAATTGTAATTTTGTAGTCAACTACAAAGTAGGAAGTTAATAAAAAAATGTAATATCTTGAGCAAATGGATGCCTATGAGGTCAAATGAGGACTTTTCGAAATTAGTGGAGTCTGTCGGACGAGTTCAAATGCTTTATGTGGTTTGTCAACTGAATAAAATAATATTTAATTTTTCAAATTGCATGTCAGCATGAAAAGTGGCGATTTTGTCCAATTAGTTATTTTTGGCGCCCCTTTGTGCTGTAAGATGAAATTCGCAGTGGTTGGCAACTGAACATTTTTATTATTATTTTATTCCGGACTCCGAGTCAATGTCAGTGTAATTGGAGGGGGTCCAATCAGAATCATTCTATTTTCAATTGAGGTTTTAAGTCTTGCAGTCACCTTTGAGGTGTGAATTTATTCTATTAATTCAAGCATGGCGTCATATTTCATTCACACAGCTTGAGCAAATTCGTAATTCTTCATCGCTGTTGTACCCAAAACCAAAATTTTTGCTTCACTAAGGCATTTTGCTTAATTGAGTCTTAATCTTGTTAAAGTGATGTCAGAAGGTCGTTTTTGGGGTTTTTAAATATGGAGTTGGTGTTAGTGTCATGTCAGTCTGTTTCTGAAGAAATTTGAGAAAAATGAAAATTTGAAGGAAAATCGTCAAAATTTTCTCTGGAGAAGGAAGCACATTTTCAAATGGGCGCCCTATCTTTTAGGGGCTCAGATCCTGTTTTTAGGGTTTGTCACCTCCAGCAGACTTTTGTCCGGCATCACGTCAGCTTCACAACGGGCTATCAAGCTTGTCAAACGGACCTGTTTCGTACAAGATACGGAAGATATAGCGCAAAACGAGAGGAGAGCCAGAATTGTCTAACACTGGAAAAAAGAGCAGCTTTTGAAAAAGGCGCCCATCTTTTTGAGGTGTCAAATGAAGGTTTTTGACTGAATGCCACTTTAGATGTTTGTCTCACATTTGTTCAGGCTTCGCGACGCATCCGTCAGTGGGTGAATCTAAGTTGTTGAAGTGCCTGAGCCAGAGGTCAAATATGGGGTCAAATCTTAGTCAAAATATCAAGGAATGAGCAAAAGAGCACTTTTTCAGAAAAGCGCCTGAGCTTTTCAAACCTTTAATGCCTTCTTTTTGATGATCTCAGATATTCAATTTGTCTGTGTTACGTTCAACTTTCCGTTGCCTGTCTCCGTCAAATCAGAAGATGACTCGGCAGCTTGCAGTTGGAGTTTCAGTGATATTTTGGTTAGTTCCAGAAATGGCTATCTTTGGGAGTAAAAGAGCAACTTTTGAAAAAGGCACCCTTGTTTTTCATCCCTCAGATGATGTTTTCTGGAGAAATGTGCCTTTGCAGCTGTCATGCAGAATGAAGTCAGCTCCGCAGTGAACCTGTGATCCAGTCCTGAAACTTGGTTAATCAGAAGTTATGAAGAATTTGTTTTTCCCTTCGTACGAGATAGAGATGTCAAAATTTGACTATCTAAGAAAAAGAGCAGTTTTTGAAAAGGGCACTTGGATTTTTGAGCCTTCAGATGTTAGTTTTATAATGTTCAGTCTCAAGGTATCTTTTGATCAGTTTTTGTCCTGCTCTGCGATGCACCTGTCAGCCAGCCAATCGGTGGAGTCAGTCAGCCAGTGTTAGAAGATGAACAGAGGTCTCGAAAGAGGTTTAAGTCAAAATTTTCATGAAAATTGGTTGAGTTTGGAATTCGCCTTAAGAGGTCAAAGTTGAGTTTTCGAAAGAAGTTAACTGGTGCGCCTTAACTTGAGTTTTGACTTCAGTTAGACTGAACGATTTTTGGGTTGTCATCTCCAGTTCATATATTGTCATGTTGAGTGATCTTTTAGTTCACATGTCGAGTTAACTAGTTTGCATGTCCAGTTAACAACTTTGCATGTTGAGTTAACTTGATTGCACATTCACTTAACTGAAGATTATGCTTGAAAATCAACTTGAGTTTGCATGCATGGCGAATTTGGTTGAAATTGTGAAGATTTTGTGAAGTTGGCGAATTTACCTTTGAATGTCAACTAAAGTCTTAAAAGGGACGACATATTTAGAATTTTTAAGATTTAAAGCATGAAGCATGAGGTATGGCGAATTTTCATTGTCAACTTTTGTTCTAAAAGGGACGCTTTAATTCTTAATTGTAAATTTAATGAAGTATGGCGAATTCAACAAGGATTGTCAACTGAAGTCAAAATCGTATGATGCTTTGAATAAGTTTGCAACTGAAGTCTTGGTGAGGCGCCCTAAAGCATGATGCTTTATTTAGCTTATTTTAGTTTCAGTTAACTAAAATGAGGTCCAATCAGAAGCCAATCACCATTTTTCAAGGTTTGATGCTTTATGCGAATTTCAAAGATGAAAATCTATTTATTCAAGCATTGGCGTCCATTATTTCATCATCTCAAGCTTCGAAATATTCATTCTTCTTGAGCGAGCAGCAAGTTAAAGGTGCTACAGGTGTTAGAATTCAGCGTTCTTCATAGCAACGGATTCAGATTGTTCAGAGGAAGAAGATTCCAGACTTTATTTTCACTTTGCATGCAGGTTTCATCAAGTTCCTAAAAGAGATTGGCGAATTTTTCAAAGGCAGAACAAGCAAAACTTTCTATCTTCTGTCTTATTTCTTCTATTTCTCATCTTAGGTACTTTCTTCGCATGTCAAAGAAATTCAACATATTTTCAGAGTTTGATCATCTGGGTTCACATACTTCAGTATTTGCAGCAAAACCCACGTCTTAGATTTTTTCGAGAAAATTGCCCCGTAGTCTTCATTCTGAAGCTCTGTGCTTTTTTCCGATAATTTCTTTGCATGTGGGCTTGAAACACATTTTTTCGAGAATCAAGCTATCTGGGTTGTCTTAGAATTTGATTCTGCACAAAACCCACGTTTCAGAAAAAATTCAAAAATTTCCCCTCCCTGAGGCTTTTTTTAGCCTTGTCCAGAGGTTTTCAGTTTTTCCAGAAAGTTCTTCAAGTATATTCGACTTTACAGTCAAAAGTCTTCAGTTTCAAAATGCAGTTCAATCTCATTGATTATAAGACAAAATCTGCCCTTACGCATAATTTTGTCAAAACTTCAGATACAGACCTAAATCATGTTTATCCAATGGTTAATTTGAGCAGTCTGGAGGGTGTTAGCAGCAATGCGTTGAGAAATCTTGAACGTTTCGGATTGCTAGCAGCGGCATCTATTCATGTTACCATTTTTGATCTCGAGTTCGTTCTTGCTTGTATCAAGCATTATGACTCATCTTCACGACAAATCAGATCAGTTGATGGAAGGGTTGTTTGCAGTCTCAAATTGAAAGATATAGAAAAATGTTTTGATATCTCTTCGCGTTCAGATAACTTTACTGTGGTTATTGAAGCCTGTGAGAAGATATGGGCTGGAGATCGAGAATGTTCATAGAGAAAGGTAGCTCAGAGATGGCTGAAAGTTCAGAAGACTAACATGCCTAAAAAGGTTGGCCGTGGTGAATTCAAGGATGAAGTTGCTGTTTTGATAACTTTTCTCAATCGAGTTACAGGTCAAGAGGATGCTAGTACTTTCCGTTCATGGATGTTTTACCTTATTTCCAGAATTCTTGATGGCACAGAACATTTTGACTGGGCTATGTTGATTAGTGATTGCTTACATCAGCAGATTACTAATTTTCTCAAGTTTCATGAGTTTCATATGAGATCTTACTTGGTCTACTTAGTTGCATTCCAAGGCAGCTACAAAGATCTCAAAACTAATGGTACTCTTGGTGTTCAACGTGTTCACGAGTATTATCCTCAATTGGAGTTCTCTAAGTCTGAACAAGATTTTCGAGCAGTGGATGATCACTTTTCTATGAGGACAGTTAGGGATCTTGACAACGAAATGCACATTCGTATTTCTGCCGAGGCAAAATCAGCGATGGAGACTTGGGCAGATTGGTTTATCCAATTCCCTACTTTCACATACATCCGGGTTTATGGATATGGAGGCACTAATGTTCTTGGGGTATCCTTGAGGACATAGATCATCTTTATGGAGTTTCTCGAGGGCAGATGCAACATGTTCATTTCTTTCTTTACGTCGTCATAAGGCTGCTGACTACTTTTCCATTTGCGTGCCAAGGATTTTGTCATGTCCTTCGGTGACATCTCGAGAAATACCCGGGGATTGGCCTATCCACCGCGACCCTGCGTAGGCCGATAGGCAGGTAGAGGGTCGCCGAACTTAACCGGCTTAGTTAGCAATTGATGTCGGTAGTCTTCGTTTTGTAACCGATGGGAGACTTTTAAATTGCTATTTTAGCGGTTCTGGCGGCGTAGGACCCTGCTATTTTTAGCGGTATGGCTTGAAGCGTGTGAATCACTTGAGTTAAGTAAACGGTGGATGGGTCAGCCGGATGATTATGAATATTAATATGTAATTGCATTAATTAAATATTAATTATTTAATGATTATAATATAAAGTTATAATTTAAAATTATAACTTAAGTGATTTCTCATTGAGGGGTGCACCATCATCAGAAGGGGCCTATTTGGCAATTAAAATATGATTTAAATATTTGGCTGTGGACTATGGAGAATTAAAAGAATTAAAAGTCAAATTTTAATTAAAACCCTATTCTTAAAGAAATCGCACTTTTCAGCTTATTAGAGGATTTGCCTTGGGTTTTGAGGAATTATGAGATTATTGATTTTGAGAAACTGATCAAATTGATCTGAGCAAGAGACTTTAGGGTTTCAAGTTCGAATTCCTTGGGGAACGAGCCATCTCCACTGGAAGCAATTCAGAGAGTGTGAAATAACACTTGATTTATTGCCAGCAGAGGTTTTCTCATTCAAAGGAAATCATTGAGCATCAGAGATTGTCTGTTTTCAGAGCTTTTATCAGAGCTTATCATTCAGGATACCTTTCATTCATCTAGGCGCATATATTCAGGAATCTGGAGAGTTCCAGAGAAGGCCGTACGAATTTATTAATTGCTGATTGTTGTCTCAGCCGTACAAACCTGTACCAGGGCCGTACCATCCTTTTTGAGGCGTATTCTTCAAGGAGAGCAAAACGCCTTACATCTTGGACTTCTGTCTTCAGCAGTGGAGGCGCCTAAGGGTCTGGACTTGTTTGCAATCATTAAACCAGAGGAGAAGTACTTATTTGTTGCAGCCATACCAGGTTTCAGTTCATCTTCAGCTTGTTGGTTACCAGGTTTTTCTCAATAAAAATTGTATTCTTTTATTGCATGCTTCAAGATCTTAGTGTATTGTTACCAGTTGAGCAAACAAAGGAAACGCCTTCATTCTATATTGTATTTCCTATGCATATTGGTTACCTAGCATTTTTATTGAATTTATCATTATTTTCTAGCAAAGCCGTACCATTCATTTATTGCATCAAAAACTCAAAAATTGCAAAAAAACCAAAAACCTTCAAAAAAACTCAAAACTCAGTCAGAATCAGTATCAGGGGGAAACTAGGGTTTCTACAATTTTCACATGCAATGCGGCAACAGATGCCAAGCTTATGTCAACCGAGATAGAAAGATTCAAGTTTAAAACTCATACTAAGAGGCATTCTTATGATCCTTTGGGTCATTATGCAACCAGGTTGGAGCGAGGGATTGCACATAAGCCAGCACTTGAAGATTTTTGGGCTAATTGTGAAGATGAATTCGAGGTTCGTCATCGTCACTATTGTAGACTCGCTATCACTCAGCTCTCTGATTATCTATCAGAGTGTTGGCGTTTAAATTAGCACCTCTGGAGTGCTGATTGTAAACGTTCAGCTATTTCAAATGTTTTGCAACACTTCTTAGTTATTTAAAGAGGAGAAGTCCCTCTCTGCTGGGAGCAATGCGTAGGGAAGGGAAATGTAACTAAAGTTCCTATCTTTTTATGCTTCAGCGGCTGGACACAAGGGTGCACAAACACAATGCGTCGTAGCTAAGCTTTTCTCTGGTTTCTGCAGATCTCAACTACGACTAACTAGCTTCTATCTATCCAATACCTTCAAGGTAAACAGAGCATGAGGGTAAAGGAGCGGGAATGGGTTGGTTGGATCACCTGAATTCGCCGTCTCCCGAGAATATGACCGAGGCGCTGAACTCTCGGGTACACACCGGGATGAGGTTGGTACAAGCAAACACTCTACACGGTAAACTAGATCTGAGACCTGCCAAGGAGGAGGGACTCCTATCCGAGGTATGGGCTTAGGAAAGAGTTTACTAGAAACAACAAAATCACGATGCCTTGGCCAACGAGCTTGATAAGGAGGAGGGACTCCTATCCGAAGTATAGCTTGGAAGTCAACACATTAAACAACATCAAACGATAACTGTCAATAACGAATATCCAAGGAGGAGGGACTCCTATCCGAGGAGGGAAATGAGACAACAAGTTATTAGACACAAGACATAGACATAACTCAAATAAGATGATCAAAATGCAAGCGCCTTCTGATATTCTTCTTCAATGCTTCATCAATGAACTACAAAAGTTGGGAAAGCAAAGGCAAATGTGCACCAGTACAATCATCCATGAACTCCACCATCCAAGAGTGAACAAATATCAAGCACCTCTCAAGAAATTTGTGCTTAACATAATGCGTAGCAGCAATTTGCATAGCAAGTAAAGTTAAACAAATAATGAGCCCAAGGCTCTTATTTATAGAACTCAAAGAGGTGGGCAACCCCAAAATCTCCTTGGGGTGCTGTGAGTTCTTGCCAATCAATTAGCAAGATTTATTCTAAGAGGAACAAGCAGTTAAGCGACTACTTGATTAGCGAAAGTCAACAGGAGTCAGCTGGAAAACTACTTCAATTGTTGAAAGCAAACAAAAGGTGAGCTTTGTAAAAGTATCCCCTCTCAAAATAGGCATCCCATTTGGTGGAGATCTAAGATCCACAAATCATGAAGCCAATTAGACATCGCTTAGTGAGTGGGAGATGCGACAATGCATGATTTAAGGAAAGTGGAGTTAAGCTTGGAAAGAAGCATCAGGGTCTTTCCCTTCCTCTGACTTTAATATCATCTTGAGTTGACTTGGAAAGAAGCATCAAGTCAACTCAAGTCTCATGAATGCCACTTGGAGGGTGTATGGCGTCCTTCTTTTGTGCACTTATAGTTCGCCATTAATCAGCAGTGTCTCTATCCATTGATTGACTTCGTCAGCTTTTGGGGAGTTAATGCTCTGTAGGATGATGACGTGGCGTCGTAGCATGACCTCACCCGTTGTGAGCTGATTTCCGAAGTCAATACCCTGAGATGCTGCCTCTTCTAACTTGGTTGATAAAGCTGCTACCTTAGCCAGCTTGCAACCCTCTGGATCGTCAAGAAAGGTGCTACGGATGACATCCCTGAACTGGTTCTGTACAGTCACCAACTCGACGTATTCTCCTCCCTCACGCTAATATTCCATGCAAGGGAAAGATATCACCAACATTCTTGCGAAGTTGATAATAGTGGCAACCACCCTTCTATAATCAATCAACTCTACTGAATGAGCGTCATAGGCTTTCACCTTGTACGCCAATTGTTCCTTCCAAGCAAAGAGATGTTGCTTGTTTTCCTCAGAGTATACTGATTGATATGCCAATTGCAAATCTGCAATTGTGCTTTCGTCTTCGAGCCTCTTTTCTGCAATTCTCTGTTCTGACTACTGGATCTCTGTACGAAGTCCATGTGCTCTATCCCGTAACTGGTATAGGTTCGCCAGTATACATCTACCCTTGAGAACAAACTCTTCCACTTGATTTCTCAAGTGTTTGCCGAATGTTAACAATTGCCAATGATTTTGTTCGGCGGGGAGATCTAGTAGTCCTGCTGGTAGGGCTGAGACGTTGGGTGTGCCATGTATCAAGCTGGTTATGTAAGACCTCAGTTTCTGATTTTCAGCCTTTAAGGCTGCCTTTTCTTTACCATCCTTTGCCATCCTTTCTTGTACGCTCACCGAAGCTATTCCGAGAAGGTCTGCTTCCACCTGTCGTGTAGTCTTCCCGAGGTTAAGTTGAGACAAAGTGTAGTCTTCTACTTGAACCTCGTGTATGCTTTTCTCTACTGGTGGAGCGGCAGTCTCTATGATGATCTTGCACTCTGCATTCCTTTCTATGTGAACTTGTTTCTTTAACCTCTTCGCCGACGTGTCTTGTGGGACGTGGTCGAATTCGGTAAAGTCAAGTTCATACGAGGGTTTTTCCCTCTTTCTTCCTAGGAAGCTTTCCAGCCAAATAGAATCTCGGCGAACTTCGCTAGGAGGGACGTGAGGCCCTTGAATGCTAGATGTGTGAGACTGTGCTGGAGCAATGTCTCTCGGTGGCGAATCCAAGTCGATGAGGACTTGTGTCTGCTGTGATACTGGTGATATGGGCGACTCTGTTTCCATAACAGGCACCGTTTCTGCTGCTGCTTCTACTGTTGTTGCTTCCGCCATTGGTTCAGCCACTGGTTCTTCAACAACTACTGCTGGTGGTTCCTCCGTGATAACTTCTGCTGAATCAGGGGTAGCAGTCTCTACTCTTTGTTCTGGGGCAGCAATACCCATGATTATTTCAGGACTATGTGTGGCTTTCTCCTGGGTATTTCGTGTTCCTGGGTTTTGACATCCTCATCCCTCTCGGGGGAGGATTGCACCATTATTTCTGCCTAGGTTTCCTTTTTGAAGTGGAAGGTGGTGTAGACTGAACCTGTGGCGGCTCTGTTCTATGAGGTATCACCTTCCTTGATTTCTTGCTGTCGAGATAGAGTTGGCTATTTCTAACCACTCTACTCGTTCTTTCTTCTATAGATGTATCCTCTTTGGCATACCAATCCACTCTCGGGAGCGGTTGGGAGTCAACTGAATCTGCAAAGAATGCGGGGAGAATGACTTCTCCTTCATCATCGGACAGGCCCTCAATGTCTGCTGACATGAAATCAGCAATTTGTGGGAGTCTGAATCTGCTGTAATTCCTTCTTCGCACTTCATACTCGTCTTTGCAATTAACGCAATAATCTTCCATAGAAGACTTATGTGACGAGTGTTGCTCGAGGTGTGCTGCATAGAGTCCTCTGGGATCATAGGATCTTCTATCAATGAGATACTTGAGGTTAAACCTCGCTGTTTCTTGACCCATCATCTTTGCATCTGTCGCGAATCCACATCTATATAGTCCCATTTCAACGGGAAAGTTAACAGCTGTCTTCCTCTTCACTCGCAAGTGGATATGAACCTCGGACAACTATCTCAGGAACTCCATGAAGACTACTCTATCCGAAGGGTGTCTTGGTAGCATGGCGGGGTGGCCAATGTAGCCATACACGCGTATGTAGGAGAAAGTGGGAAATTGGATGAACCAATTTGCCCAATCCGCCATTGCCTCTCTGGCTGTCTGTGAAATACGCACGTGCATCTCATGGTTAAGCTCACGTACTGTGTGCATAGTAAAAAGATCGCTTGTTTTCTTGAAGTGTCTTTCCGCTTGAGTAAACTCAAGACGTGTGAAATGTTCGTGAACCTTCTGCACACCTAAGGTTCCCACATTGTTCAATAACCTGAATTTGCCTTGGAAGGCGATCAAGTATACCAGGTAAGAGCACATGTGGAACCTATGAGCTTCCAGATACCCAGTGATTTGTCGGTGGAGTGTGTCACTGATCAAAGTGGCCCAGTCATAGTATTCCCTCCTGCCAATGATTTTAGTGATGACATAGTACATCCATGGCTGGAATTGACGACCATCTTCTTCTCCAGTGATTCTATTGAGTAGAGTGATTAACACTGCGTACTCATCTTTGCATTCTCCTCGTCCCAACGGTTTAGGCAAGTTTGCCCTTGTCACTTTTAGCCATTTTTCGGCCATTATCCTTTGACATTTGTCCTTAGCTGTCTCAAATGCTTTCTCACATTCCGTCACTGATATGACTTTGCTGTTAGGACATGATGGAATATCAAAACACCTTTCGATATCCTAAGGCTTTAAACTGCAAACAATTCTTCCATCTGCTGCTCTGATTTCTCTGGTGGTAGGGTTGTAATGCTTGATACAGGCGATTACAAGCTCTACGCTTTGAAGTGTGATGGGAATTGATGCGGCTTGCAGCAACCCGGATTCTTCGATATTCTGCAATGTGATTTGATTCATGCCTTCTAGCTGCTCCAAATCGACCACTGGATTTACTTGGTGTAAATTTGTGTCAACTGTTTTCAGGTAATCATGGAGTAAGACCGTCTTGGTCTCGTCTTGTGCGAGATCTTGCACATCTGAAAAACTTGAAGATTATTTGTAAACGGCCTGGATTGAGGATGATTTTTCGGAAACCCACTTAAAAATGGCATGCACAGCAGGAAGTATTTTTTCGGAAAAATCTGGCACATGGGTTTTGTTCGTGCTTCAATGCTGAACAAACCCAGTTCCTCAGAATTTGGATTCTGAAACTTTTTCGGAAAAACCCCCAAAAATAGGGGTAGCAAGTTTGCTGATTTTGGAAAATTTGTCGAGATGGGTTTCTCTGGAAAATGATGCTGAATCTACCCAGTTAATCTGATCTGATGTAGCCTGTTGCTTTCTCTGTCAAATGTAAGAAAACCTAAGACCAAAAGAGAGGAAATAGATAGAAGATGGATTGGAAATTTTATCTGATTCCCTGGAAAATTCTATCTCTGGATCCAATCCTCAAAGTAGCAATCCTTTCCTGTATCAGATCTGCAAGAAAAATGAAGAACGGATGAAAACCTTCTTCAGATCTATCAATGGCGTCCTTGAGAGCTTGTGGCTGATCTTGATCTTTTGTCCTGCAAAGAAATAATGAAATGGGACGCCTTCCTCTTGAATATATATGTTTATGCTTCAGATCCACAAATTTGGGGACCTAACACAAGCTCAAAAGGTGATTTGGGCTTGATCTAAAGTTAAAAAGGTGATTTCCAGTGATCGTGGAGCCTTTTAGCCAACTTTAACTCAAAAACTCTTGACTTTAGTCAACAATTGACCCTTGACTTCCTTTAGGCGTCCCTTTTGGTCTTTTGCAAGTTTTTAAAGTATTTTCTCTCCTGAAAGCCCTCTGTTTGATCTTGAATCTGGCGTTATCTGTTGATCTTGAGATGTCGCGGACACATTCACTGCGGAGCTGGATCCAAACTAAAAAGAAGTGCCTGGGAGACTGTATGATAAAAAATTGAGTTTAAGGCTTCAAAAGAATGGGTGCCTTTCCCAAGAAAAGGCGCTTTTGCCAATGCCTTAGTGATTTTTCAATCTTCGTTCTTCAGCTTTTTGAAATGACCTCTCGTGCCTTGATCTGGATTTCTCGTTGATCGGAGAGTCAGATGTTTTCACTTGATGTCTCATCAGGTACTCGGCTCTGTTCTGCCAAAAATGACTGTCTTCAGGAAATCTGGATCTCAAATTAGGGTTCCTTTATTCAAGGGCGCCCCTCCTTGAAAAGGGCGCTTTTGCCTTTTGGGCTGATTATCTTCATCTAAAAAGTTGCCTACTTTGATCTGGATTATCCGTTGAATGCTCTGTCAGATGTTGATGCTTGCAGTTGCGTTTCTGAGATCCATTTGGGCTGAGAAGGTTACCCTGGGAAGCCTTTTATCATTTATCAGCATCTGGAGGTCAAGAAAGAAGGGCGCCTTTCTTTTGGAAAGGCTCTTTTTTCTTAGAACTTTGCCGTTAACTGTGGTTTCCTGACATTTCCTTAACTGCCTCTTTTTGCTTCGTCAGCAGTTGCTAGTGATCTATTCATCGGATGATCTGGATGTTTGTTTCACTGTCGAGCCAGCACTCAAACGTCAAGAATGACTGCTTTGGATGATCTTACTGACTGCATTTGACCTTCAAAGATCATGGGCGCCCCTGCTTGAAAAAGGCTCTTTTCAGCTTTTTGAGTTTTCTCCTTCGTAACGTTTCCAGAGTTAGTCAAATTTTGACCTTTTTCGCTTTCAGGAATCTCCTTCATCAAACAGCATCATTTTTGACCTTTTCCGCCATGGTTGTGTCGTTGAAGCTTTTGAAGCTTAGCTTTCGGCACACGGTATTGGCAATCTGCCATTAATGGCTGCGAGAGGTTCTAACTTTGTTCTGAAAAATAGAAATAGATCCACGAGGAAGGTAAGGCATATGCTTTTGATGATTGACTTGACCAATGTGATAAGTGAAGCCTTTTAAACCCTATCAAAATCATTTTCAATCATTTACGGGAAGGTCCTATTTTTGAGGGGTTTTCCACGAAAATAGAGGCAAAACCCTAATTTTCAAATTTTTAGAATTTTGCACACGTGTTCCTTGACAGAAACCCACCAAGATTCTATGATTGGTTTGACCTAAAACAGACCTTTCATGGCATTTTAACAAGATTTAGCTCAATTTACACAGAATGCCAAAAAATTTATTTGGGGTACAACACAGAGGATGTTGATGGTCTATCAGATGAGGATGGAGAAGTTCTTCTCAATTCATTTGTTAGAGATCAAATTGCTCGGCAGCCACTTCGTTCACCAGATTGGTATGCTAAGGAGAATACTTCTATTGAGGAAGTTTCTAAATCGGTTATCAAGATCAGCAAGCAGTTCTTGGAGAGTAAACGAAAGCGTAAGTCAGTTTCTGTGACAGAGCCGCCAAAGAAGTTTTCTTCATTGCCTTCTACTTCCAGGTCAAGACCTCGGGTCAAGGCTATTGTGATTCCTCCTGAAGGAGTTAGACTTAGTGGAAACACAGGGAAGAGAGCTACTGGTAAGAGGAAGCAGAAGCAAGTTGAGAATGTTCCTAAGATTCCAGTAGAGACAGTCATTCAGGCTGAACCTCATGTTTCACCTCCTAGTTCGCCGCATATACAACCTATTGACATAGATGCAAAGCCTGAGATACCAATTCGAGTTGGATCAGAGACAACTGAACCGCCACAGGTGGATACATCAGGGACAGTCTCTCCTTGGATTGATGATATTGTTCAGTCTTGTTGGCTCGAGAGGTCTTTGGGGAGACAGAGGCGAGAGCCTTCGTATAACCTTGATTTATCTGAGTTTGGTGAACCTTATCAGAAAAGGTTGAATAAGAAAATCAAGAAACAAGTGCATATTGAGAAGACTCCAGAATCAGAGATTGTTATAGAGGTTGTTGTTCCTCCAGAGGGTAAGAGCCTAGATGAAGTCGAAGTTGGTGACTTTACTTTTACTAAGGCAAATCTTGGCAGGACCACTCGAGAGACAGACGTGACTCTTCTTAAGATTGTTACCAATAATCTTGAAGAACGTATCACGAAGGATGGAGAGGATAAGGCGCTACTTAAGGCCGAAAACAGTCAACTTTGTCAATATATTTCTGATCTTGTTCATGGAAATTCGAGTAGAGCACCTGTTCTTCCTCAGAATACACCTGCAGAATAGCGAAAGCTAGATTAGTTAGTCAGTCATGGCAGACTTTTGGACAACTGGATTGAATGTTTAGTTGCTACAGGTCAACGTCTTCTTGCGGATTTGTATCAGTTGAGGAGTGATGCACATAAACTTCGTCAAGGCGTTCAGTTGCTCGAGATTTCAGTTGCAGAGAGTTTAGCCAAGGATCGTGTTCTTGTGTCTCAGTTGTCTGTTGCATACGATGCCTTGGAGATTGATGAAGATCAAGAGAAAGTTTTTACTTGGAGAGAGCAGCACCTTTTCAAAATGGAAATATGTGAAAAGATCTCTGCCAAGTTGTTTTCGTTGAAAGATGATGTGATTGGAGTTCTTGCCCTTGTCAGTGGTTTTGTTGTTCAGATTTCGTGTCATTATCTTCTTGAAGATGGCACGTATGTTGAATTGGACAAAGTACAAGCTGAATTCGAAAAGCTGATTCGTGATAACCTTGAAGGAGATCCTGTGGCGCCTAAGTTAGAGAATATTTCAGTCATTTCAGCTAGTTTCAGAAAGGCGACTGAAGATGTTAGAGAAGGCATGCATACGATCAAAGAAAGTGGCAGAGAACTGAAGAAGCAGACTGTTCTTTTGGATAGTATTGTTGTCCCTCATTTTTGACTTGTTAAAAATTGGGACAACCTATCAAAATTTTGATAAAATTTGAAGATTTTCTCTTCTAAGGCACGTTTTACGAGGTGCAAAGGTTAGAAAATTTCAATTTTAGGTCTATAGTCCTTTGGGTTAGCACTTTTTACTCACCCTCGTCCGTTTTCGTGAAATTCTGAGTCATTTTTAGTGTGTTTTTGGTCAATTTCGGGTTTTTGGGGCATCACTGCAAGTAGGGGTTTTGGTTTCCTATTGCAATTACTTTTTGTTTTAATTTTAAATTGTAGGAACTTTTTGCTCCTATTGCAGTTACTTTTTGTTTTAATTTTAAGTTGTAGGAACTTTTTGCTCCTATTGCAGTTACTTTTTGTTTTAATTTTAAGTTGTAGGAACTTTTTGCTCCTATTGCAATTACTTTTTGTTTTAATTTTAAGTTGTAGGAACTTTTTGCTCCTATTGCAATTACTTTTTGTTTTAATTTTAAGTTGTAGGAAAATTTTGGCTTAAGAGCAAATTGCTAAAACTTCCAAAAATCCCGAAATTGCAAAAAAAGCAAAATTGCTAAAACTTCCAAAAGTTCCGAAATTGCTTAAGTGACTTAAAAACCCGAATTTGTTTGAAGTCTTCATTTTTGACAAAAAGCAAAATTGTCATATGGCTTTAAAAACCCGAAATGTAAGTAAAAGGCATTTTTGAAGTTTTACAAGTCATTTTTCAATTGCAATGAGGATCTAAAAACCCGAAATGCAAGTAAAAGGCATTTTTGAAGTTTTACAAGTCATTTTTAAATTGCAATGAGGATCTAAAAACCCGAAATGCAAGTAAAAGGCATTTTTGAAGTTTTACAAGTCATTTTTCAATTGCAATGAGGATCTAAAAACCCGAAATGCAAGTAAAAGCCATTTTTGAAGTTTTACATGTTATTTTTCAATTGCAATGAGCATCAAAAAACCCGAAATGAGTTTTACAAGTGTTTTTGTGAATTTTGAAGCTTGATCTTGCTCATATGTACCCCGATTGAAGAGATTTTGGCATGAAGAACACTTGGCAAGGTCTGCAATTTTATTAAATTCCTCATTTTTGCTCTACCATTGCCACGTTTTTGCAGATTTAAGTTTGTTCAAGGCGCCTAGGGTTTTATTTATTTATTTATTTTTCTTTATTTTGGTTTGTAAACTCTTGTTAGAGGTATGTTCTTTGTTTCTTTTTATTTTTCTGTTTTTGTTGCTTTAAATCTTTTGTTCTTGGGTTGCCTTTCTATGGAGATTAAGATTGCATATTTAAAAAAAATGTATGGCTGAAAATGCGTTTTTCCATTTCACAAACCCTTCATTCATGTCTCTTTCATACACCATCATACTTCATTCGCCCTTCATTCATAAAAAACGTTTTTCTCTCTCTTTCATTCACCTTTCCATTTCACTTTTCATTCACTTGCCTTCATTTCATATTCATTTGCCATTACCATTTTTGCTGTCAGCCTTCCAAAACCCGAAATTCACTTGTGAGCCCATTTTTGCATCAAATTATCCCTTCCCTTGTCAGTCTTGTTTACACATATGATCTATCAAACCAATAAATCAAGGCATGGGCATTGTTTTATAACAATTTCATCTTGAATAAGGTGTTATGGGTTCTTTATCAGTGAACAAAAGAAGAAGAGATACAACAATAATTCATGGAGCAGCTCGAAGGTCAATAATCCTCATGAAACCATCTGGGGACAAAGTGAATCAAGAATGGAAAAAGGACGCAACGAAGAGAAGAACTTCCTAAAGAAATGGCACTACTCCAAGCCTGTGATAAGGTTGAAGTTCGCCAAGGATACAAAGATCATTAAGACTGCAAATTCTCGTTCCAAGTTCGAGATCTCTTCACCAATCCTGAATACTTCAAGTTCTAAAATCCTGAAGCAGCATGAAGATCATCACAGATGAAGGATGATGTAGTTAGAGTCGTGTCTTGGACACTTAAAATACTTTCAATTATGTATTTTACTTTCGACAAAGTATATGTAAAAACAAGTTTTGCAATTGCAAGTGTTCTTTCCTTGCAATTTTGAAAAATGTAATTACATGTAAAATCTTACAAAACAAATCACAATTTGGATTGCAATTTTGAATAAGTCAATTGCAATTAGTTATCGGTTGAGAGATTTTCTCAAGTTTGTTGAGATCCTCCCACCTTTCTCTCCAGACCTCCCTCCTATAAATACTTGAGGGTGTCTATTGTAATTGGATATCTTTTGGCAATGCAACAAAATTCTGCCAATTTGTGTATGCATTCTAAGACTTTGAGTTTAGATGTAAATCAGATTGCAATCAATAAAGAAAACAAATTGCTTCCAAACTTTGTGTTGGTACAAATTGTGATGTGACGACATTATTTGGAATTGATTGTGAGTTTTGTGGTGTTATACAAGGGAGATTCAAGCTCAATTCTGCAGACTTTGAGCTGCTTATTGTGTTTAAAGTTTTAGATTGGTTTTCAGATTTGATACTACAGACTTTGAGCTGTTTGTCACGTTTGAAGCTATTATAGAATGCTCAAACAAAGGGGGTAACTTGCAGACTTTGTGTTGCTTTTATTTTCTATTTTGAGCTGCTACATACTATACTTGGTTGATAAGAGAGTAAATTGTCAAAGACTTTGTGCTTTCAATTTGTTTTCCCGTCCCGGAGGAGCAACAGAGGACTTTGTGCCTTTATGGAAACTTTGCTTCTTTATTTGTTTACTTCATAAATCATTTATATTTTCAGCTGTGATTCTTTTCTGAAACAAGAGAAAAGAATAAGTGTCTTTTCTGGAAAAAGAGAAAAAGACAGAGTTTCACCCAGATTTAGAATAGATTTATAGTTAGAGTGTATTTCTGAATTGTTAAAATAGACAGAAAAGGGGGAGCCTTCCCTTTGAAAATAGGAGAGTTTATCTCACACACTGTGGCTGAAACCACAATTTTGCATATCCTCAAGGTATACAAAATTTCCAACCAACAAGTATCAAAAGTGCACGAGGCGAGTTGGCGAGTTCTTGGTGTGTTGAACCGAGATGACATGGAGTGATCTGCGGTTGAACTTGAGATTAATTTGAGGGTTGAGTCATGAAGCGTAGTTAACTTCGACTTTGATCTTGATTCACTAGCGACTTCACACATGCTTATCTCTTCAGCGGAATTATCTACGCGAGAGTTAGGGTTAAGGGTTTCCTGGATTAGCGAAGGTGAGTGTCGATTAACTGCTTCACCAAATAAGGGCGTGCATGCTTGCACATTGTCCATTTAGGTTAGATGTACCGGTTAACTGATGGTAGCTTTCCAGTTAACTGTATAGTTTACTTTATTAGGGTTTAGTAATAAATCTTGCATGCATTGCAAGACTGTAGTTGACTCAAGGTGATTTTAGGGTTCCCTACACCTTTCGATGTCTATATAATAAGAGCTTTTGCTCATTTGTAATTAACTTTTGCACGAGAGAGGAATATATGCTGCGCCTACCTTGCCCTCAATATTGCTCTTTTTGTATTTGTTCATGCGTTTTCACTATTATGATGAATTGTTATGTAATGTCCCTTTTCAATCTTGACATTTTCAGTGACCGTTAGCCTTTCCTTGGGAACCCGGAGGCTAGTCGGAAGTTAAAATTAGGGTTTCCTAATTTTGAGGAGGTCTTTGCTCAGGGATGATAGTTTTAATGGCTGATTCCTTCTGGGTTTTCAGAGGGCTTCGCAGTGATATGCTCGTCTCAGCATTCAGAGTATTTTTTGGGAATTTACTATTTTTAGTAAATTCTATTTTTGGCAGTTTCCAGATGAGCACAGGTTGGTTGACTTCCGGTTTCAGATATGATCAGTTGACTTCATCAGTTTTGGCTTCAAGGCATTCTCGGAGAAATAAGTTAAGTCTTTCCAATTAAAGTCACGTTTTAATTATTATATTTCAACGTTGACCTTGGCACTAGAATTAATGACTTAACGTTGTGTTAAAAAGTGGTCATTAAGGGTGGCGCCCTCTTTAAAAAGAATATTATAATTATTGCAAAGTCAAAGCAGGGTATGATGGGCGCATTTATCAAAGAATGGTGTTTTAATTAAAATATCATTTATTAAAGTATTGAAGGAGAAAGTACGCCAAAACTTGAAGAGGATGAGTTTGACCTAAAAGCTGATTTTAGGGTTGTGCAAAGTCAATTGAAAGTTATAAAGAGGAGTCTTGGTGAATGATTGGGGTCATCTTGGAAAATACACCGTTATGCTGCCGGATTGAATCTGGATCACTTCGAGGGATGAAGACCTCCTAACCATTGGGCATCTCTTCTCGTTTGTAAGACAACGACTAGTGATGAATTTAGTCTAGTTGTGAATTCATTGTATTCCGTGCATTTAAATCTGCATTCGTATTATTAGTTTCAGATCTTGCATGTTAGAGGTTCTCTGTTTTGGCGCATTAGCTACAGCAGATCTAGTATTTCATTCATATCTCCAAAAATACAAAATATTGCATTGTGGGTAGTGGCTAGTTCCATTCCTTTGGTTTGGGCGCCAATGTGTGACAAGTTGCAGAATTTTTATTGATGTATTTAATTTTTAAAGTGAAGTCGAATCTGTCAGCAGGGCCGTACCATTCTCAAGGTTTTGGGATTTGTGCATTTAATATAAGTGGCATTTAAAGTCTGTTTTGAGTTTCTAGTTTGAGCGCCTTATTGTCAAAGGTGTTTTGCTTTAAATATCTTGTCATTTGGATCTGTTTCTAAGAAGATCTGATCTTTTACATAAGTCTGTGTTGCTGGTTTATGAGGAAAAATACAGTCTTGTTATAACAGCAAACAGGGATCTGCACTTTTGCTCTTGGATGGTCGTCAGAAACTCTTGAAGACTTCACAGAGACATCATTGAAGATTGCACAGGCTTCAAGAGGTTGGATCCGTTCCTTTCATGCAAGTTAAGCTTATTCTTGGCAATCATTGAATGATTCAATATTATTGCAGTATTCTTAAAAGCTGATTTGTAACTGGTAGCAAGTAGTCATCTTTCAAATTGTATACTGGCAGTAGTACTGTCGATCTTAGATTCTTGCTCAGTCAGATTGTAATGTTCTCTCTTTCAGCATTTTGATAATTGAATGTAATCCATCTCCGCCCTATGGTCGCTACTATCCCATTCTGGGTTAGAAAGCACATCCTGGGTGTTGAGAGTCTTTAGCTTTCAGCATTTTCTTTCAAGCAGTAGTTCTGTATTTACTCCGTCATATGGTCGCCCCTCACTCCGCATCGGATTGGGTAGCACATACTTGACGTTGAGTTCCTTTCTGCAAATAGATTAGAAGACCCTCTGACCAATGCTCACCCTCAGCGGTGCCATTCTGGTTAGGGTTGCTTTCTTGCACGTTTCGGTTTATCTATCTAACCTTAACGGGTGCATGTTTGTAATTTGTAATCTGAATCATTGAAAAACAAAAAAAATTTGGCTCGGTATATTTCAGTGGTATCAGAGCCATATCCTGCCATCCTGTGAAATCAGTTTTCTATGAGGACAGAGAACAGAGGTATTTGGCAAGAGTATACAAGAGAGGTACAGTTCAGACACAGTTGCATCAAGCCCCAGAAGGTCACACAGCTTCCGAGGTTTTGAGGGCTAATTGGGAGCCTTCGCAAGAAACAGAAATGGGGGATAATGAAAGAAGTTCTGGCAACAGAGGTGACAATGGGAAGGGTATAGACAATTCAGCCCATTTGGGTCAAGGACTCGATAAGAAGATGGATGCCATGATGGATATGTTTTCTCTTCTGTTGGGGAGACTGGGTCCAAACATTCCACAACACAATACAGGGCATACCGGGGAGCACAGTGCTTCCAATCCACACAATGGTCATGTTGCCCAACCTGCAGTGAGCAACACTTACATTTCTGCTAGACCATTCAAACCCACGTTTCTGACACCAGCAATCCCACAGCCTGATCCTGAAGAAAATGTTTCATCCTTGGAGAGGGTGAGGATAGGCCGAACAGAGTATGACACTCTTCCTGATGAAGTAAAAGTTGACATGTCCTTCAATGATTACATGGAGTATAGAAGGAAGGATAGAGGCCAAGGGAGAAACTATGATCAAAGAAGAACCCCAGCACAAGGAGACTGGAACCAAGCTCTCAACAAGGTTACGCTTGCCCATTTTGATGGAAGCGATAATAATTCTGCTCGAGCCTGGTTACAAAAACTAGACAACTATTTGGCACTTAGGCCAATGGCTGAAGAAGAAGCGATTAGATTCGCTACGCTACACCTAGATGGGGTGGCGCATGAATGGTGGTACCATGGCCTAGTCACCTTAGGTCATGGGTCTATCACTAGATACGATGAATTCTCCAATAGATTCATTGAAAGGTTCGAGAAGAAGGACCCAGAAGTGCACTTTAGGGAGTTGGCACAGTTGAGACAATATGGCACTGTGGATGCCTACATAGTTGAGTTTCAAAGACTTTCAGTTATGGTCACTGGAATCACAGAGAGAAGGTTAGTAATCCTATTCACTGAAGGATTGATGGAGCCAATCAAGGGTTGGATCAAAGCTTTTGATCCACCGTCCCTACAGGAAGCAATGAAAAAAGCTAGAAACATGGAGTGGGCTGCTCCCAAAGCAAAGTTCCATCCCAAACCAGCTTTTCACAAAGGAGACAGAGGGAAAAAGTTTCATCAGAAGCCTCATCATAAGGAGTTTAAACCTCAGAAACCTCCTGGCTCAAGATTGGATCCAGAGACTATCAATGAACTCCGTAGGAAAGGTTTATGTTTCCGTTGTTAGGAAAAATGGTCACAAGATCATGTGTGCCCAAAGGGGGCTAAAATTCATCAAATTGAGTTCTACACAGCTGATGAAAGCAATTCTGATTTTTCTGATCAGCAAGCTGACTTTGAGGACAGCGATGAAGAAAATACTCCAGAAGAGTCTGAAGGTGAAAAGGAAAGTGGTGGTACATTGGCTCAGCTTTCGAGCTTCCAAAAGAATGAGTCCTTTAAAGTTCGGGGAATGATCAAAGGGCAACGTATTGTTGCTTTGATTGACACTGGTGCAACACATAACTTCATAGACGAAGTTGTGGTAGCAAAGAAAGGATTGCAAACAGAAGACTTTGAAGGGTTCAGAGTTATGGTTGCGGATGGGTTTCACATCTCATGCACCAAGAGGATTCCGAACATGTCAATGCAATTGGGCAATTACGAAGTCAAGGATGACTTCTATGTGGTCAGTATTGGAGATACGGATGCTGTCCTTGGCATTCAATGGCTGCGATCTCTTGGAGAGATCTCTCTAAATCTGCAAACTATGGAGTTGAAGTTTCAATCCGATGGGAAGAAGGTGGTGTTGAGAGGTATGTCAAATGGTGGTCCTCGGATTGTATCATTCAAGAGGATGGCGAAATTGATACGTCATGACCAAGTGGAATGGGCTGCTGAGTGCATGATTCTTCCAGCAAGTCCAGTTGAAACTAAAGAAGAGCATCCTCCTGATATCCAATCTTTACTCACCAAAAAGAGTAAAGTGTTTGATGATTTACCTCCTGGACCTCCCCCTGATCGAGGTTCAGAACACATAATAGAGCTCAAGGAAGGAGCTAAACCGGTGATCACAACTCCATACCGGTATCCAAAGAGGCAAAAGGATGAGATCGAGAAGAATATCCGAGAACTCTTGGAGATGGGTTTCATACGACCCAGCAAGAGCCCCTTTGCATCTGCAGTGGTTCTTGTGAAAAAGAAGGATGGTACCATGCGCATGTGCGTGGACTATCGTGCTTTGAACCAAAGCACTATCAAGAATAGATACCCCATTCCCAGAATAGATGAGCTGATTGATGAGCTACATGGGGCTAAGTTCTTCTCAAAGATTGATCTAAGATCCGGTTACCATCAGATAAGGATGAGGGGCTCAGATGTGGAAAAGACAGCTTTCAGATGTCACTATGGCCACTTCGAATTCTTAGTCATGCCATTTGGTTTGACTAATGCACCGGCCACCTTTCAGTCTTGCATGAACCGTGTGTTTCAGAATCAGTTAAGGCGGTTTGTGCTGATATTTTTTGACGACATTCTGATCTACAGCAAGACTTGGGAAGATCACCTCAAGCACTTGGAGGAAGTGCTTAGTATCATGGAATCTGAGAGTTTGTTCGCAAAGGCTTCCAAATGTGAATTTGGAATGGTGGAGTTGTTATACCTTGGCCACATAATCAGTGCTGAGGGAGTAAAGGTGGATCCGGAGAAGATCAAGGCCGTGGTTGATTGGCCACCACCTGAAAGTTTGACACAGTTGAAAGGTTTTTTGGGCCTTTGTGGTTTCTATCGGAGGTTTGTAAAGGGGTATTCTCAGAATGCTGCTCCCCTTACTGATCTCACCAAAAAGGGAGCCTTTGTTTGGTCAGAAAAGGCTCAAGTTGTGTTTGAAAAATTTAAGAAGATCATGAGCTCGTGCCCAGTTTTGGCTATCCCTGATTTCTCTAAGCCATTCGAGCTGCAGTGTGATGCATCGGGTGAAGGAGTTGGTGCTGTCCTGATGCAAGACAAACACCCTATTGTGTTTTCAAGTTTCCGGAAATTAAGGGTGTGGAGCGCCTGATTCACTATGACAAAAGAAATGCTTGCCATTATGCATGCATTTCAGCCAAGTTCGACATTCTGGTGTGGGGAATAAGTCTCGTATTAAACACTACGGCCAGCCTCAAGCATTTTATGCAACTTAAGGATTTAAAATGAGAGGCAACAGAATGGGTAAGTAAGCCTTCGTTACCACTTTGACATTGAATAATGCCAAAAGGAAAAAATAATGGAAGTGGCCTATGCTCTCATCCGTATATTCTCATCTTAGCTCATTTCGTGAGCTCACCGCAGACCGAGAGACATGTTGCTGGCTGATTATGCAAAAAATCAGTTTGCAACCAGCATTCTGGAAGGTACTTTCCATGATGAAAAGTACCAAGCGGTTGAGGGTTTGATTCAGTATAAGGGTAGAATCTTTCTGGTAGCCGATTCTAAGCTCAAGAAGAAGATTCTCTTGAATTTTCATGACATTCCAGTTGCTGGTCACCAAGGGTTTTTCAAGACCTATAGGCAGATCCGAGAAAGGTTTTCTTGGAAAGGTTTGAAGAAGGAGGTTCAACGTTACATTCAGGAATGTCCTGTTTGCCAAGCAAATAAAAATGAGCACACCTTACCAGCCGGTTTGCTGCAACCACTTCCAATTCCCAATAAAAAATGGGAAAGCATTTCAATGGATTTCATCACTGGGTTGCCCAAGGCCCAAGGGAAGGATTGCATTTATGTGGTAGTTGACAGACTCACCAAGTTTGCTCATTTCTTTGCCATTACCAGCACTTTTTCTGCAGCCCAAGTTGCAGATTTGTTTTTTCGAGAAGTGTTTAGACTTCACGGTTTGCCTAAGAATATTGTAAGTGATAGGGACAGTAAGTTCCTAAGTACCTTTTGGCAGGAAATTTTTAGAATGAGTGGCACTGTGCTCACCCCAAGCACGAGTTATCACCCCCAAACTGACGGGCAAACAGAAGTGGTGAACAAGTGGCTAGAAGGCTACTTGAGAAACTATGTGTCAGAACAGCAGAAAGCTTGGGTTAAGTGGCTGCATATAGGCGAGTACTGTTACAATTCTACCTTCCATATGTCAATCAAAATGTCTCCATTCTTGGCACTTTATGGGTATGAAGCACCCAGCTTTGCAGATTTGGTGTTTGGTGACAGCAAAGCACCTTTAGCCAAGGATTTGTTGCAGCATAGTCAGGACATAATGAAGTCCTTGAGGGAGAATTTGCAGATTGCACAAAATCAGCAGAAGTTGTATGCTGATCAGAAGCGTATTGAGCGTTCTTTTGAGGTTGGGGATATGGTCTATCTCCGTTTACAACCTTACAGACAGTCTACTCTCAAGAAGAGTGGAGCTGAGAAGCTCAAACCCCGCTTCTATGGGCCGTTTAGGGTCATCAGAAAGGTTGGGGCTGTTGCTTATGAGTTGGAGCTACCTTCAGATAGCAGGGTGCATAACGTCTTCCACGTGTCTCGCCTCAAGAAGGCACTTGGACACAATGTGGTTGCTTCTTCACAGTTGCCATCGTTGGATGAAGAGGGACAGTTGGTTCTAGTTCCAGAGGAGATATTAGATGTCAGAGAACGTTCTTTGAGGAATAGAACTATCAGAGAATGTTTGGTAAAATGGAAGAACCTGCCTTTGGAGGATGCAACTTGGGAAAGTGATGAGATAATGCAGCATCCTAGTTTGCAATTGCTTGAGGACAAGCAATCTTGGGGAGGGCGGACTGTAATGTCCCCTTTTCAATCTTGACATTTTCAGTGACCGTTAGCCTTTCCTTGGGAACCCGGAGGCTAGTCGGAAGTTAAAATTAGGGTTTCCTAATTTTGAGGAGGTCTTTGCTCAGGGATGATAGTTTTAATGGCTGATTCCTTCTGGGTTTTCAGAGGGCTTCGCAGTGATATGCTCGTCTCAGCATTCAGAGTATTTTTTGGGAATTTACTATTTTTAGTAAATTCTATTTTTGGCAGTTTCCAGATGAGCACAGGTTGGTTGACTTCCGGTTTCAGATATGATCAGTTGACTTCATCAGTTTTGGCTTCAAGGCATTCTCGGAGAAATAAGTTAAGTCTTTCCAATTAAAGTCACGTTTAATTATTATATTTCAACGTTGACCTTGGCACTAGAATTAATGACTTAACGTTGTGTTAAAAAGTGGTCATTAAGGGTGGCGCCCTCTTTAAAAAGAATATTATAATTATTGCAAAGTCAAAGCAGGGTATGATGGGCGCATTTATCAAAGAATGGTGTTTTAATTAAAATATCATTTATTAAAGTATTGAAGGAGAAAGTACGCCAAAACTTGAAGAGGATGAGTTTGACCTAAAAGCTGATTTTAGGGTTGTGCAAAGTCAATTGAAAGTTATAAAGAGGAGTCTTGGTGAATGATTGGGGTCATCTTGGAAAATACACCGTTATGCTGCCGGATTGAATCTGGATCACTTCGAGGGATGAAGACCTCCTAACCATTGGGCATCTCTTCTCGTTTGTAAGACAACGACTAGTGATGAATTTAGTCTAGTTGTGAATTCATTGTATTCCGTGCATTTAAATCTGCATTCGTATTATTAGTTTCAGATCTTGCATGTTAGAGGTTCTCTGTTTTGGCGCATTAGCTACAGCAGATCTAGTATTTCATTCATATCTCCAAAAATACAAAATATTGCATTGTGGGTAGTGGCTAGTTCCATTCCTTTGGTTTGGGCGCCAATGTGTGACAAGTTGCAGAATTTTTATTGATGTATTTAATTTTTAAAGTGAAGTCGAATCTGTCAGCAGGGTCGTACCATTCTCAAGGTTTTGGGATTTGTGCATTTAATATAAGTGGCATTTAAAGTCTGTTTTGAGTTTCTAGTTTGAGCGCCTTATTGTCAAAGGTGTTTTGCTTTAAATATCTTGTCATTTGGATCTGTTTCTAAGAAGATCTGATCTTTTACATAAGTCTGTGTTGCTGGTTTATGAGGAAAAATACAGTCTTGTTATAACAGCAAACAGGGATCTGCACTTTTGCTCTTGGATGGTCGTCAGAAACTCTTGAAGACTTCACAGAGACATCATTGAAGATTGCACAGGCTTCAAGAGGTTGGATCCGTTCCTTTCATGCAAGTTAAGCTTATTCTTGGCAATCATTGATTGATTCAATATTATTGCAATATTCTTAAAAGCTGATTTGTAATTGGTAGCAAGTAGTCATCTTTCAAATTGTATACTGGCAGTAGTACTGTCGATCTTAGTTTCTTGCTCAGTCAGATTGTAATGTTCTCTCTTTCAGCATTTTGATAATTGAATGTAACCATCTCCGCCCTATGGTCGCTACTATCCCATTCTGGGTTAGAAAGCACATCCTGGGTGTTGAGAGTCTTTAGCTTTCAGCATTTTCTTTCAAGCAGTAGTTCTGTATTTACTCCGTCATATGGTCGCCCCTCACTCCGCATCGGATTGGGTAGCACATACTTGACGTTGAGTTCCTTTCTGCAAATAGATTAGAAGACCCTCTGACCAATGCTCACCCTCAGCGGTGCCATTCTGGTTAGGGTTGCTTTCTTGCACGTTTCGGTTTATCTATCTAACCTTAACGGGTGCATGCTTGTAATTTGTAATCTGAATCATTGAAAAACAAAAAAAAAATTTGGGCTCGGTATATTTCAGTGGTATCAGAGCCATCATCCTGCCATCCTGTGAAATCAGCCTTCTATGAGTGACAGAGAACAGAGGTATTTGGCAAGAGTATACAAGAGAGGTACAGTTCAGACACAGTTGCATCAAGCCCCAGAAGGTCACACAGCTTCCGAGGTTTTGAGGGCTAATTGGGAGCCTTCGCAAGAAACAGAAATGGGGGATAATGAAAGAAGTTCTGGCAACAGAGGTGACAATGGGAAGGGTATAGACAATTCAGCCCATTTGGGTCAAGGACTCGATAAGAAGATGGATGCCATGATGGATATGTTTTCTCTTCTGTTGGGGAGACTGGGTCCAAACATTCCACAACACAATACAGGGCATACCGGGGAGCACAGTGCTTCCAATCCACACAATGGTCATGTTGCCCAACCTGCAGTGAGCAACACTTACATTTCTGCTAGACCATTCAAACCCACGTTTCTGACACCAGCAATCCCACAGCCTGATCCTGAAGAAAATGTTTCATCCTTGGAGAGGGTGAGGATAGGCCGAACAGAGTATGACACTCTTCCTGATGAAGTAAAAGTTGACATGTCCTTCAATGATTACATGGAGTATAGAAGGAAGGATAGGGGCCAAGGGAGAAACTATGATCAAAGAAGAACCCCAGCACAAGGAGACTGGAACCAAGCTCTCAACAAGGTTACGCTTGCCCATTTTGATGGAAGCGATAATAATTCTGCTCGAGCCTGGTTACAAAAACTAGACAACTATTTGGCACTTAGGCCAATGGCTGAAGAAGAAGCGATTAGATTCGCTACGCTACACCTAGATGGGTGGCGCATGAGTGGTGGTACCATGGCCTAGTCACCTTAGGTCATGGGTCTATCACTAGATACGATGAATTCTCCAATAGATTCATTGAAAGGTTCGAGAAGAAGGACCCAGAAGTGCACTTTAGGGAGTTGGCACAGTTGAGACAATATGGCACTGTGGATGCCTACATAGATGAGTTTCAAAGACTTTCAGTTATGGTCACTGGAATCACAGAGAGAAGGTTAGTAATCCTATTCACTGAAGGATTGATGGAGCCAATCAAGGGTTGGATCAAAGCTTTTGATCCACCCTCCCTACAAGAAGCAATGAAAAAAGCTAGAAACATGGAGTGGGCTGCTCCCAAAGCTAAGTTCCATTCCAAACCAGCTTTTCACAAAGGAGATAGAGGGAAAAAGTTTCATCAGAAGCCTCACCATAAGGAGTTTAAACCTCAAAAACCCCCTGGCTCAAGATTGGATCCAGAAACTATCAATGAACTCCGTAGGAAAGGTTTATGTTTCCGTTGTTGGGAAAAATGGTCACAAGATCATGTGTGCCCCAAGGGAGCTAAGATTCATCAAATTGAGTTCTATACAGCTGATGAAAGCAATTCTGATTTTTCTGATCAGCAAGTTGACTTTGAGGACAGCGATGAAGAAAATACTCCAGAAGAGTCTGAAGGTGAAAAAGAAAGTGGTGGTACATTGGCTCAGCTTTCGAGCTTCCAAAAGAATGAGTCCTTTAAAGTTCGGGGAATGATCAAAGGGCAACGTATTGTTTCTTTGATTGACACTGGTGCAACACATAACTTCATAGACGAAGTTGTGGTGGCAAAGAAAGGATTGCAAACAGAAGACTTTGAAGGGTTCAGAGTTATGGTTGCGGATGGGTTTCACATCCCATGCACCAAGAGGATTCCGAACATGTCAATGCAATTGGGCAATTACGAAGTCAAGGATGACTTCTATGTGGTCAGTATTGGAGATACGGATGCTGTCCTTGGCATTCAATGGCTGCGATCTCTTGGAGAGATCTCTCTAAATCTGCAAACTATGGAGTGGAAGTTTCAATCCGATGGGAAGAAGGTGGTGTTGAGAGGTATGTCAAATGGTGGTCCTCGGATTGTATCATTCAAGAGGATGGCGAAGTTGATACGTCATGATCAAGTGGAATGGGCTGCTGAGTGCATGATTCTTCCAGCAAGTCCAGCTGAAACTAAAGTAGAGCATCCTCCTGATATCCAATCTTTACTCACCAAAAAGAGTAAAGTGTTTGCTGATTTACCCCCTGGACCTCCCCCTAATCGAGGTTCAGAACACATAATAGAGCTCAAGGAAGGAGCTAAACCGGTGATCACAACTCCTTACCGGTATCCGAAGAGGCAAAAGGATGAGATTGAGAAAAATATCCGAGAACTTTTGGAGATGGGTTTCATACGCCCAAGCAAGAGCCCCTTTGCTTCTGCAGTGGTTCTTGTAAAGAAGAAGTATGGTACCATGCGCATGTGCGTGGACTATCGTGCTTTGAACCAAAGCACTATCAAGAATAGATACCCCATTCCCAGAATAGATGAGCTCATTGATGAGCTACATGGGGCTAAGTTTTTCTCAAAGATTGATCTAAGATCGGGTTACCATCAGATAAGGATGAGGGGATCAGATGTGGAAAAGACAGCTTTCAGATGTCACTATGGCCACTTCGAATTCTTAGTCATGCCATTTGGTTTGACTAATGCACCGGCCACCTTTCAGTCTTGCATGAACCGTGTGTTTCAGAATCAGTTAAGGCGGTTTGTGCTGATTTTTTTTGACGACATTCTGATCTACAGCAAGACTTGGGAAGATCACCTCAAGCACTTGGAGGAAGTGCTTAGTATCATGGAATCTGAGAGTTTGTTCGCAAAGGCTTCCAAATGTGAATTTGGAATGGTGGAGTTGTTATACCTTGGCCACATAATCAGTGCTGAGGGAGTAAAGGTGGATCCGGAGAAGATCAAAGCCGTGGTTGATTGGCCACCACCTGAAAGTTTGACACAGTTGAAAGGTTTTTTGGGCCTTTGTGGTTTCTATCGGAGGTTTGTAAAGGGATATTCTCAGAATGCTGCTCCCCTTACTGATCTCACCAAAAAGGGAGCCTTTGTTTGGTCAGAAAAGGCTCAAGTTGTGTTTGAAAAATTTAAGAAGATCATGAGCTCTTGCCCAGTTTTGGCTATCCCTGATTTCTCTAAGCCATTCGAGCTGCAGTGTGATGCATCGGGTGAAGGAGTTGGTGCTGTCCTGATGCAAGACAAACACCCTATTGTGTTTGAAAGCCGGAAATTAAGGGGTGTGGAAAGGTCATATTCAATTTATGACAAAGAAATGCTTGCCATTATGCATGCATTAGCCAAGTTCCGACAGTACTTGGTGGGGAATAAGTTCGTGGTTAAAACATACCACAATAGCCTCAAGCATTTTATGCACCAGAAGGATTTAAATGAGAGGCAACAGAAATGGGTAAGTAAGCTTCAAGCTTACGACTTTGACATTGAATACGTCAAAGGAAAAAATAATGTAGTGGCCGATGCTCTATCCAGAAGACCTCATCTTAGCTCATTGTGTGAGCTCACTGCAGACTGGAGAGACATGTTGCTGGCTGATTATGCAAAAAATCAGTTTGCAACCAGCATTCTGGAAGGTACTTTCCATGATGAAAAGTACCAAGTGGTTGAGGGTTTGATTCAGTATAAGGGTAGAATCTTTCTGGTAGCCGATTCTAAGCTCAAGAAGAAGATTCTCTTGAATTTTCATGACATTCCAGTTGCTGGTCACCAAGGGTTTTTCAAGACCTATAGGCAGATCCGAGAAAGGTTTTCTTGGAAAGGTTTGAAGAAGGAGGTTCAACGCTACATTCAGGAATGTCCTGTTTGCCAAGCAAATAAAAATGAGCACACCTTACCAGCCGGTTTGCTGCAACCACTTCCAATTCCCAATCAAAAATGGGAAAGCATTTCAATGGATTTCATCACTGGGTTGCCCAAGGCCCAAGGGAAGGATTGCATTTATGTGGTAGTTGACAGACTCACCAAGTTTGCTCATTTCTTTGCCATTACCAGCACTTTTTCTGCAGCCCAAGTTGCAGATTTGTTTTTTCGAGAAGCGTTTAGACTTCATGGTTTGCCTAAGAATATTGTAAGTGATAGGGACAGTAAGTTCCTAAGTACCTTTTGGCAGGAAATTTTTAGAATGAGTGGTACTGTGCTCACCCCAAGCACGAGTTATCACCCCCAAACTGACGGGCAAACAGAAGTGGTGAACAAGTGGCTAGAAGGCTACTTGAGAAACTATGTGTCAGAACAACAGAAAGCTTGGGTTAAGTGGCTGCATATAGGCGAGTACTGTTACAACTCTACCTTCCATATGTCAATCAAAATGTCTCCTTTCTTGGCACTTTATGGGTATGAAGCACCCAGCTTTGCAGATTTGGTGTTTGGTGACAGCAAAGCACCTTTAGCCAAGGATTTGTTGCAGCATAGTCAGGACATAATGAAGTCCTTGAGGGAGAATTTGCAGATTGCACAAAATCAGCAGAAGTTGTATGCTGATCAGAAGCGTATTGAGCGTTCTTTTGAGGTTGGGGATATGGTCTATCTCCGTTTACAACCTTACAGACAGTCTACTCTCAAGAAGAGTGGAGCTGAGAAGCTCAAACCCCGCTTCTATGGGCCGTTTAGGGTCATCAGAAAGGTTGGGGCTGTTGCTTATGAGTTGGAGCTACCTTCAGATAGCAGGGTGCATAACGTCTTCCACGTGTCTCGCCTCAAGAAGGCACTTGGACACAATGTGGTTGCTTCTTCACAGTTGCCACCGTTGGACGAAGAAGGACAGTTGGTTCTGGTTCCCGAGTCGATACTTGACTTCAGAGAACGTTCCTTGAGGAATAGAACTATCAGAGAATGTTTGGTAAAATGGAAGAACCTGCCTTTGGAGGATGCAACTTGGGAAAGTGATGAGATAATGCAGCATCCTAGTTTGCAATTGCTTGAGGACAAGCAATCTTGGGGAGGGCGGACTGTAATGTCCCCTTTTCAATCTTGACATTCTCAGTGACCGTTAGCCTTTCCTTGGGAACCCGGAGGCTAGTCGGAAGTTAAAATTAGGGTTTCCTAATTTTGAGGAGGTCTTTGCTCAGGGATGATAGTTTTAATGGCGGATTCCTTCTGGGTTTTCAGAGGGCTTCGCAGTGATATGCTCGTCTCAGCATTCAGAGTATTTTTTGGGAATTTACTATTTTTAGTAAATTCTATTTTTGGCAGTTTCCAGATGAGCACAGGTTGGTTGACTTCCGGTTTCAGATATGATCAGTTGACTTCATCAGTTTTGGCTTCAAGGCATTCTCGGAGAAATAAGTTAAGTCTTTCCAATTAAAGTCACGTTTTAATTATTATATTTCAACGTTGACCTTGGCACTAGAATTAATGACTTAAC